>MU827319.1:854134-872436 GCA_029204205.1 Desmophyllum pertusum
ATAGATCAGGCCCACTGGATTATGCTAAAACAATTAGACGGCTCGCTCTCGGTTTCTATCGACTTTGATAGTTGGCTCGGGGCTTCGCCCCTCGCCAACTATCAGCCGTTATAATCCATCAAATATTTTTCTCGCACGCGATTGGTCTAAACACGTCCACGTGACGCAGCCAGAACTGGGGAATATCCGGGTGATAGTGCCCAAGTGATATTCCCCAGTTTTTAAAATTTGGGTTTCACGTTCTCAGGTTCAGTTTTCGTCTCAAAAAAAATTGCCAAATTAAATAGAACTGATTGTTTTGAACAGACTAGAAATATTTTTGAACGCCAACATAATTATTTTGGCCGACCGAGATCTTCCACGACAACAGAGCGGCCTTGTGAAAAAATATTTGAAGGATAATAACTACAATGGCCGCCATTTGGCTTCAAAAATATGCTCGGATATTTGTCCTTGGACATTATCTGTTTCTCCCGAAGCTCACAGTTTTCCTCGAGCTTCTCTCTCGGAAAACTGTTCGCTTCTCGAACAGATAATGTCCGCGGACAAATATCCGTGCATATTTTCGCGCCAAATGGCGGCTATCGTTTTATATAGGAAACCTCGAGCTTGCCGTCTAATTGTTAATTAACAAGCACTTCAATTTATTCACATATTTTATCATTTATCATATATATCATTTATAGTCTGTTTGATATCACAAACATTGCGCGTTATGGCTTTATTATCATTTACTTGCTTCTAACATGTCTAAAGTGGGGATGGGGACACTGGGGGCAGTTACCCGGGAGTAAAATGTGCGGGAACGCCGGAAGTTCTGACCTCCCGCCCCCCGTCCCCTTTAAGAGTAATACCCGCGAGTAACGCTGCGTTGAACGGTCGTTATTGGAAGAGGGGGAATTGGGGAATGCTTCACTATCCTTTCTTGGTGTCTGTTATTCCTAACAAATTCAAATTGTAGTTGGGGTCGCTACTTTCAGAGGATCGCTACTTTAGGAATTTTTTAACGACCGTTAAATGTTATCGCTACTTTCGTTACGTTTTCATACATTCCCACTAAACGTGTTTGTTATATCTCTTGCAGTTTCCTTTTTGACTGTGGTGGCAACTGATCGTAAGTTACAAAAGACTGAGTTTCATTTGACATATTTCTGCATGTTTCATTCTTGCCTACAGTTGCCTATTATATTATTAATTCGGAGGAACAAGGGCCGGTTTTGGCAGATCTTCGTCGAAGCACTCGAAGAGTTTCCGAATCTTGTTATCCAATCAGAAACTAGTGCGAGTACTCCGAAAGCCATCGCGCCAGCAAATACGTCATGTTGCTTAGCAACTTCGGGAAAGAAAACCGCAGGCTCAGTCCCGCGGTCTCGGAGACGGGATTTCGCCGTCAACTGGTACTTGTTCCCACGACTGTATTTTTTGTCAACGAGCAGAGCGATTTCAGAGGTGGATCTAAGATTTTCTGAAAGGGAGGTTGATCGGTTAGAAGAGGTTCTTATCCGAATAAAGCACCTGGTAACATTTTAGTTACTGTTGTTGGGGTGTTTTTATGTGAAGCAACGTTTACGGCTTTTTCTAAAGGGATATTTATGCAAACTAACGCAGTTTGATCTGTTCGGATTATTTAGCTGAATATTCTGACAGCTGACCTTTTATCGTACCCAAAACGACATCTTTATTTCTCGATTCTAGTCTACCGAACAGATATTCCACCGACACGATCCGTTGGATGCCTTCTTTATCTTTATCGCGGTTTTATTAAATGTGACTTTTCCTTAAAATTGGGTACGCTTTTAGTTTCCCGATCGCAGCATATACCCACCCAACGCCCAACCCACCCCTCTCCCTCCCTCCCTCCTCCTGTCTCGCACTTCGCTCTGCTCATAACGTCCCGTAAAATAGTCCAAGCTATACGGTACTCAATCTTGAAGTTAATAACATTCATTTCCTTTGCAGCATGCACCTCGCCAGGAGAGTTCCTTAGTGGATCAAGTGGATTCGTTTCAAGCCCCAATTTCCCCAACAACTTCCCCGCAAACAGCAATTTGTAACTGGACTATCACAGTTCCCAGTGGGCTCATCATTAAAGTTACATTCATCAGCTTCACTTTAGAACCATTTCACAATTCAGACTGCTCTGGGGGAGCGCAAGGAGCCAAGGTTTTTATCACAAATGTTGCGTCAAATGATGGAGCTACAGAATTCAAGCTTTGTGGTCAAAATCTTCCTGATCCAGTCTACTCTTTGGGAAATTCCATTCAAATGACATTGTTATCTACCGGCCAATC
Organism: Desmophyllum pertusum; assembly: GCA_029204205.1. Lineage (NCBI taxonomy): Eukaryota > Metazoa > Cnidaria > Anthozoa > Scleractinia > Caryophylliidae > Desmophyllum > Desmophyllum pertusum. The sequence goes on from MU827319.1 coordinate 856,426, forward strand.
AATATCCAGGATTCAATGCATCGTACATGGCAATCTCTGCTGATGACTGTAAGTTGCAGTTGAAGAGAGCCTACCGTTGCCATTTTTTACAACTTTCTGATGTCTTTCCATTTACACTAGGAAATCAAATTGCAAGAATTGTGGGAGGCGGATATGTCAATTGTCAGAACGCAAACCTGGTTACGTGGGACCTAATGACATCTCCGTCTATTATAGTTGTTGCATTTTGATTGGCCAGTTGAAATGAAAACCATCAAAAGTTGTCAAAAATTTTATCAAAACTTTGTTGAGTGGCAACGGTAAGTCACAATAACATTCAAATAATATACTACGTACATGTAGTTCCTCCTTCTCTGGTGAGGAATAGAGCCAGAAAGCATCATACATAGCGATAAGTATAGGAAATAATAGGACTGAGGGGAGTCCAATTCGGTCTGTAATCATACGAGTGATTAACAAAATCTGCGCGGTCGTCCGAGTTTGTTTTATCACGCGAGTATGATTACAGACCGAATAGACCATTTCTGAGTTGCCTTTTGCCTCTGTTTAAAAACGAGTCCCTGGTGCACAGCTATTCGCCATGGAAGTGAGTTTAATTTGAAAGACAATGAACGTGCAATTCAAACTCATTTCCATATGAAAGGTTTTGCACTTGGACTCGTTTTGAAACAGAGGCAAAAGGCAACTCGGAAATGGCCTGTTGGACGACACGAAGTTCTGTTACCAATTAATCATATCTATAACAAAATTCGAGGAAGAACTTTAGGCAAAGCGAGGCTTTACTAAGAATTAATCATCTCTATGATGATTTTTTGAGGACTGAGGATATAAAAAAGGAATATTCAGTCACGAGAAGGAACCCAATCAAGTGCACTGCACGCAAATTTTGTTATTGGACACCTTGTTATGGGACACTTTGCTGCTCGCGCTCCAATTTGGTGAATTATTATACATTCAACACACTATCTCATTTCTGATTGGCCGAAAGCGTACAGTGAATTTTCGAAATCAGCGCCCTAGAAAGCATCTACGTCATCTACCTGCAGATTATACAATTAATCATGTCAAGGACACTGAAGGTCACGGGTAATAACGTCAAGTTCGCGAGAGGATCACGGGTAATCACGGGTAATCATGTCAAGTTCGCGCGCTTTGCGTTGCTTGCCGCTTATAAGTAAACAACATCGGTGGCAGAAGCATAATTTTTTTTCGTTGAATGTATAATAAAACAATTATTAGTTTCGGTTTTTGTGATATCCAGAATAATCAAGGTCGATAACTCTTACCTCAACCTTGATTATTCTGGATATCACAAAAACCTCATCCAATAATTGTTAAAAATAGAGCGTGCTAAGAACCAATCTCTTTCGCGAAATTTTTTATAGATATGAGTAATGAAGAAACACGTGTTCTCAAACTTGATGAAGTCATAACAAAGGAAACCATAACCGTGACCGGACGTTTGGATCCATTACACGAGACCAGTACGAACTCTGACCGGTACGACTCAGACCGGTACGATTAAATTTACATGAGACCGGTCTGAAAGTATGAAGCGATTACACGAGACCGGTACGAACTCAGACCGGTGCGGACTTCAGATCGGTCTCCATACAAATGCTTGTTTCTGTTTACATGAAGCCGGTCTGAAAAATCATCTCAGACCGGTGTGACTCATTCTGCTCGTATTTACATGGTTCCGCGGTCCGATTTCAGACCGGTCCGAGTCATTCGTGTCGGTCCTGCGACCGGAATGAGTGAAACCGGCATGAGATGATTTTTCAGACCGGCTTCATGTAAACAGAAACAAGCATTTGTATGGAGACCGATCTGAAGTCCTACCGGTCTGAGTTCGTACCGGTCTCATGCATGTAACCAGTTCCTACTTAGCATAGATTTTTTTATGATTTTTATAGCGCAACTTCTTGTTTAATGATATTCGATGGAGTATAGTTCGTAATGAAGCTTTTGACAAGTTAAGATCCACGTGATTGATGACGTGAAAGTACTCCATCTGATTCCGCATGTATGATATTAGCAGCAGGGGCAGGACGCAAGTTGAAGGGCCGCGCGCGAGAGAGGAGTGTCGCGCGCGTTCGCGAGAGAGAAAGGCCACGCGCGGAAAATATGAAAATGACTCTTGCAGGGTGTAACTGCTCGATTTAATATATGACAGTAGTATAAATGAGATGTTGTCTACTTTTTTCAGTGTGTCCTGCAAGCATGACCCTTGATGAAACATCAAGCATTATCAGCAGCCCTTATTATCCCAGAAAATATCCAGATAACCAGACCTGCAACTGGCAAATCACAGCAAGCCAGGGAAACCGTATTGTGCTAGAAATTGAACCCATCAACATTGAAAGTTGCGGAGCAAGTGGCGAATGTACGTGTGATTATCTGCAAGTTCAAAATGGCTTCTCCGTTGATCCTGGTGCGAGTGGAAGAATATGTGGTAACCACCAAAAATAAAATATTACTCAAATCTTGAGAGGTTGAATGTGATGTTTGTCTCTGATAGTAGTTCGTCCTTCCTTTACGATGGATTTCAGGCAACTTACAAACAACTGAACTACACTCCTCCAAGTAAGTAGTAAAAATAGAACTGAAGAGCTAAGTCGCTACAACCAGGCCTGCAGCTGGCAAATCACAGCAAGCCATGGAAACCGTGTTATGATTAATCTTAATTGCATTTTTATTAATATTTTAGTTATTTTTCTTGGAAAGCACCTTTGAATGCTGAGGATACTGGCGCTCTATAATATGTTATTATTATTATTATTATTAATACCATAGAATCCCAAAACGTAGCGACCCCTTCCCCCCAAAAAGTAGCGACCCCCCCGATAGTAACGGCATGTTCAGCCACCTTCTAGTAATTCTGGAAAGTAACAACCGCTCTGAAAATAACGACCACCTGAAAGTAGCGACTTTCCTAAGTAAGTGAACACTAATTTTAGACGACTGTAATAGTTTCAGTTGAGGCAAGGTGGCAAATTGAGTGGGCGTGCCAACCTGCTCGCGTCATTTCCATAGAAACATCCCGGCGTAAAAATGGCGGCAATTTAAAATGCCTGGCATTTGTTTTCATTTTGCGCGGGGATAAGGCCGTCACGGAACAGATAAGGTTTTCAACTTGAAGACAATTCAGATAGACTATTCTTTCACATATATTTTTTTATTTTAGCAAACTAATTATCTTTGCAACAATAGTGAATTTTTCGTTCAAAGTGGAGCGCTCGTAAGTGAAACATGAACTGTGTGAGATTGTTTTCGTTGTAGCGGGGCTAGCGGGATTAATAGCGCCAGCCGAACATGCGCGCACTCATTTTGCCGCTGTGCCGATAACTAATGGGAGCTAAATACTACGCGCGCGCTCTCATTGGACAAAACACATCACGTGATACAATATTTATCAATTCTTCTGCGAAATCGAACTCATTTCGCCGAATTCCTTTTACGAAAGATTGTTATGAAACATTGAACAACAGAAAACTGTTTTCTGTTAAGTACAGTAGAACCCCGTTAACTCGAACTCCCGAGGGAAACAAAAATAGATCGAGATAGCGGGAAGTTCGAGTTAGCCGATTAGTAAATGACTGAAAAACAAGGGCAAGGGGAATGGGTTTGAGTTCGAGATAGCGGGGAGTTCGAGTTCACCGAGTTCGAGTTAGCGGGGTTCTACTGTAGAAACATTTTTCCTTATATCTGGTAGACAATTTTGGTTAAACTTTTCGCAAGTCCGTGTTGAAGAATATTTCTCTCGTTCTTTTTGTTTTGTAAAATTCTGAAAGGGCCAACGGTCAATACAAGGTACCGGATCCTGGTGGATCTAATCAGCAAATTTAAGAAAATACAATAAAGAAAGGCTGACTGTACGGTAGGGATAAATGGGAATATATTTTCCTGTACGGTAGGGATAAATATGCATTTCACATTTATTTCTACCGTACAGTCAGCCTTTCTTTGTTGTATATATATTTTTGCAAGTTTATGTTAGGCTCGTTCCATAAACTTGCAAAAAAAGAACTCGAACAATATTTCCCCAATACAGTAAACACCCACATATAAGAACCTGGATTTTTTGAAGTCTGGCAAAATAGGTTCTTATATTTTGGGGTAGTTACTAACAATTTAGGCAAAATAGGTTCTTAATAGGTTCTTAAAATTTCTTTAAAGGAAATGCTATTGTTATACGACCAGAACATCAAGGAATCATGGGTGTGGTCATGTCTGTAATGATATTTTTATGGAAGGACCAAATGTATAGCAAATTTTATATTTTATAGTCCCACATTTTGGCTACAGCACTGTTTATTATTCAGGGTGACTCTTCATATAAGAACCTTGTGGCTTTGGTTGGCTTAAACAGGTTCTTATATTTTGGGGTATTAAAATCCAAAATTTCTGCCTACAGGTTCTTAAATCACCAGGTTCTTATATGTGGGTGTTTACTGTACACGCTAGTTTCAACTGATAACATCTATCCAGGGGAGGGGGGAGGGGGGTAGCAATTATACTCCTAGTCGGCTTATGCTGCAAGCGGAATCTCCAGCATGCAGTTGTGCGCCATCAGCTTTATGAAGACTTTACCTTATAGTGCCGGTGGCCATGAGGCTGACCATAGTTATGCGATTTAATATTTAATTTCTTTCAGTTTGTTCTACTAAAGCAATTCCTCTGTCGGGTAACGGAAAGTTAAGCAGTCCAAACTATCCTATGAGCAACTATACTGCGTCCCAGAATTGCACCTGGATTATTACTGTACCAGCGGGTAAATATGTGAAACTCGCATTCTTTGATTTCGTCCTTGGTTCATGTGCGCTCGACTGCAGCTCGGAATCGTGTACTTATGTGGAGGTGTACAATGGTGCCTCGGCAAGCTCTCCTTCGCTGGGGCGATTTTGTAAAGGCTCAGTTCTGAGAGAGACATTCTCGAGCGGTCAACAGATGTTCGTGAAGTTCCATTCTGGGTCAGCACTTGATCGGGGATTTGAAGCTCAATATTCTGTGTTTGTCAGGTGAATCTCTTTGTGATATAAATTGACCATTGGTCGATGATTAAATCGATAATTAAAATTTGACCACCTGATTAAAAAAAAATAGGATTTTTGGTAATATTCTCCCATCTTCTAAAGCTACATAACAAAATAGTTCGAGTGTTTTATGGACCATGTTTTCCCACGTTTAGTCCCGTAATCTAAATCATTATTAGAGGGAGCAGGGATGGCGCAGTGGTGAGAGCACTTGCCTCCCACCAATGTGGCCTGGGTTCGAATCCCAGAACCGGCGTCATATGTTGGGAGTTCAGTTTGTTGTTGGCGTCCTCGTCCTTGCTCTGAGGGTTTTTCTCCGGGTACTCCGGTTTTCCTCCCTCCACAAAAACCAACGCTTCGATCTGGAAACAGTGGAAGAGAAGAGACGCTGTGGATTCCATCCGTACTCAATGCATTTGGCTTCAAAGTTGTCAGTCTTTTAGTTTGAAACAGTTATTTTTAGGTTGCAGTATGTTATAGTTGGAAGCTTGACAAAAGCGTAGTTATTTTGAAAACAATTTAGCAAGTTACATCCACAGTGATAAACTGAGAGAACATATAGGCCCAGTTTATACCTCGCATTTCAGTCGCGTCAAATGTAATTCAAGTCCCAGAAAACTTGCTGAAATCGCTTGAAGTCAGAAGCGACTGAAATGCGGCTAAATACGACGTATAAATAAATAAAATGGGAATTTCAGTGGAAATCCGCAGAGTGGCTCTTCTCTTCCACTGTTTCCAGATCGAATTGGAATTTAGAAATGTTTTTTTTTTTTATAAATAGGGCTAATGAACTCCCAACCAGCGAAATTAAAATCCATTTTTGTTTTGGTTTTACCCTTAATAATTACACTAAGTCAGATATTCGTATGGTTATTCGAGTAAGCTTTGAGAAATGAGTTTTATAGCGGAGCTAAAATTTCCAAAGAAATATAACACTGAATGCAAATTAGCCGGAAGGTAGGGGGAGCCAAGCCCGTTTTATAGTGCGCCCCCGCGTTTAAGCTCCCTAATATTATCAAAAGAAATATTAGTGAATTGGAGAAAGAGAGAGTCGGGCCATGATAACAAAGTGACCCGGTGTATTCTTGTTTGCTTTTCTAGGATGCGAAGGAGGAGATCATCTTCGTGGGTCTTATGGATTCGTTTCAAGCCCCAATTTCCCCAACAACTTCCCTGCAAACAGCTATTGTACCTGGAATATCACAGTTCCCAGTGGGCTCATCATTAAAGTTACATTCATCAGCTTCACTTTAGAACCATTTCAAAATGTAGACTGCTCTGGGGGAGCGCAAGGAGCCCGTGTTTTTATCACAAATGTTGCGTCAAATGATGGAGCTACAGAATTCAAGCTTTGTGGTGAATATGTTCCTGATCCAGTCTACTCTTTGGGAAATTCCATTCAAATGACATTGTTATCTGCCGACAATCAATATCCAGGATTCCAATGCATCGTACATGGCGATAAACAAAGAAATTCGTAAGTATGCCTCTTAACCCTTTCACTCCCAGAGTCAAACATTGAGTCAATAAATGTGGTTGTGCCTTTTGGTCTGTGGATGAACCCTAGTGTGTGACCCTTCAAATGAAACGGCAGTACTATCGTGTGGTACTGATCATGATTATTATGCTGTACAAGGTGGTTCTAACTTTTAAGTATGTGGATGAAACCCTAGTGTGTGACCATTCAAATGAAAGCTATTGAGCAGTACTTTCATGTGGTGCTGTTTGTTTTATGACAAGTTTGCAAAATGAAATTCTAGATTTTTTCTCAGTTTTGAACTATAGCAGGCACTCTTTGGAATGAAAAGGGTCAATAAAAAGAGTTGATGAAGTATAGATCGTACTGAAGCTTTTGACAAGTTAACGTCAGCATGAATGATGATGTCATAGTACTCTGTCTGATATCAGCTCTGACGACGCTCTGACTCGTCCCCAGTCGTCTCAGCCCCCGCATCATTGGAGAAGACTGGGTCCAGTCAGCTACAGCAGGAATAATACTACCCTGCGAGACAGAGATTGACTTCTCTTTCGATGCACGCGCGACGAGAAGTAACCTCTGCACCAGGGCGGGAGAAGACCTGCTCTGCCCACAACCGCATGATCCTTTGATCTTGCCGCGTCCCTATATCTGGGACGAATAAATTTAAAAAATACTGGTTTTTAGCCGGTTAAAACTCGTTAACCGAGAAGTGCATGCGCTTGCACGCGCTCGGTATCACGCGTATGGGGGCACTTGTATGCGTCCAAAAGTTTACTTTCAAAAACTGCTTCAAACTCGCTAAATCAGCAGAAACAATAATCATCTATTGAAAAAAAATATGTTTCTACTAAGAACTAACCATTTTCCAGAAGAAATTGCCGGGAAAATTGCTGAGTTGACTCGGAACATATGCAAAGGTATTCAAAAGCTTACGCGTGCCGAGCGCTATACTGACGTAGTTCGCGCAAGCACGATGGCAAATCGAGCGGTTGTGTGCAGAGGTTTCTTCTCTTTCGCGCGCGGAAAGAGAAGTGAATCTCTGTCTCGCAGGGTAGAGTAATACAGGACGCAAGTTGAAGGGCCGCGCGCGAGAGAGGAGAGCCGCTCGAGAGAGAGGAGCGCTGCACGCTTTAAGTAGGTGGATGAAACCCTAGTGTGTGACCATTCAAATGAAGGCAGTACTATCGTGTGGTACTGTTTATTATGCTGTACAAGGTGGGTCCTAACTTTTAAGTATGTGGATGAAACCCTAGTGTGTGACCATTCAAATGAAAGGCAGTACTATCGTGGTGGTACTGTTTATTATGCTGTACAAGGTGGTTCTAACTTTTAAGTATATGGATGAAACCCTAGTGTGTGACCATTCAAATGAAAGCTATCGAGCAGTACTTTCATGTGGTGCTGTTTGTTTTTGACAAGTTTGTGAATCTCTATCTCGCAGGGTAGAGTAATACAGGACACAAGTTGAAGGGCCGCGCGCGAGAGAGGAGGGCCGCGCGCGAGAGAGGAGGGCCGCACGCGAGGGAGGAGACGCGTCGAGACTGGAGACTGGTTTGATAAAATCCTTTACACGTACTGCACGTACGACGAAGCAGATGCTTATTCGATCTCGGAAAACGAAAAGAGGATGTGACAGGGCGTACTCCTCGTTTTAAATAGGTTTATAAATTGCCACAGTAGTATAAATGAGATGTATTTGTCTACTTTTTTCAGTGTGTCCTGCAAGCATGACCCTTAATGAAACATCAGGCGTTATCAGCAGCCCTTATAATCCAAGAAAATATCCAGATAACCAGACTTGCAACTGGCAAATCACAGCAAGCCATGGAAACCGTATTGTGCTAGAAATTGAACCCATCAACATTGAAAGTTGCGGAGCAAGTGGCGAATGTACGTGTGATTATCTGCAAGTTCAAAATGGCTTCTCCGTTGATCCTGGTGCGAGTGGAAGAATATGTGGTACCCACCAAAAATAAAATATTACTCAAATCTTGACAGGCTGACTGTGATGTTTGTCTCTGATAGTAATTCGCCCAAGTCCTTACCATGGATTTCAGGCAACTTACAAACAACTGAACTACACTCCTCCAAGTAAGTAGTAAAAATAGAACTGAAGAGCTGAGTCTACAACCAGACCTGCCAGCTGGCAAATCACAGCAAGCCATGGAAACCGTGTTATGATTAATCTTTGCATTAATATTTTAGTTATTTTTCTTGCAAAGCACCTTTGAACGCTGAGGATACTGGCGCTCTATAATATTTTATTATTATTAATACCATAGAATTCCAAAACGTAGCGACCCCTCCCACCCCAAAAAAGTAGCGACTTCCCCCCCCCCCCCCCCCCCCCCGAGAGTAACGGCATGTTCAACCACCTTCTAGTAATTCTGGAAAGTAACGACCGCTCTGAAAATAACGACCACCTGAAAGTAGCGACTTTCCTAAGTAAGTGAACACTAATTTTAGAGGACTGTAATAGTTTCAGTTGAGGCAGAGCGGCAAAATGAGTGCGCGTGCGCCAACCTGCTCGCGTCATTTCTATAGAAACATCCCGGCGTAAAAATGGCGGCAATTTAAAATGCCTGGCATTTGTTTTCATTTTGCGCGGGGATAAGGCTGTCTCAGAACAGATAAGGTTTTCAACTTGAAGACAATTCAGAGAGAGACTCTTCTTTTACATATCTTTTTTTAGCCAAACTAAAGTGAAACATGAACTGTGTGAGATTGCTTTCGTTGTAGCGGGACTAGCGGGATTCGTAGCACCAAAACAGCCGAACATGCGCGCACTCATTTTGCCGCTGTGCCGATAACTGATGGAAGCTAAATACTACGCGCGCGCTCTCATTGGACAAAACACATCACGTGATACAATATTTATCAATTCTCCTGTGAAATCGAACTCATTTCGCCGAATTCCTTTTACGAAAGATTGTTATGAAACATTGAACAACAGAAAACTGTTTTCTGTTAAGTACAGTAGAACCCCGTTAACTCGAACTCCCGAGGGAAACAAAAAATAGATCGAGATAGCGGGAAGTTCGAGTTAGCCGATTAGTAAATGACTGAAAAACAAGGGCAAGGGGAATGGGTTTGAGTTCGAGATAGCGGGGAGTTCGAGTTCACCGAGTTCGAGTTAGCGGGGTTCTACTGTAGAAACATTTTTCCTTATATCTGGTAGACAATTTTGGTTAAACTTTTCGCAAAGTCCGTGTTGAAGAATATTTCTCTCGTTCTTTTTGTTTTGTAAAATTCTGAAAGGGCCAACGGTCAATACAAAGGTACCGAATCCTGGTGGAATCTAATCAGCAAATTTAAGAAAATACAATAAAGAAAGGCTGACTGTACGGTAGGGATAAATGGGAATATATTTTCCTGTACGGTAGGGATAAATATGCATTTCACATTTATTCCTACCGTACAGTCAGCCTTTCTTTGCTGTATATAGTATTTTTTTGCAAGTTTATGTTAGGCTCGTTCCATAAACTTGCAAAAAAGAACTCGAACAATATTTCCCCAATACAGTAAACACCCACATATAAGAACCTGGATTTTTTGAAGTCTGGCAAAATAGGTTCTTATATTTTGGGGTAGTTTACTAACAATTTAGGCAAAATAGGTTCTTAATAGGTTCTTAAAATTTCTTTAAAGGAAATGCGATTGTTATACGACCAGAACATCAAGGAATCATGGGTGTGGTCATGTCTGTAATGATATTTTTATGGAAGGACCAAATGTATAGCAAATTTATATTTTATAGTCCCACATTTTGGCTACAGCACTGTTTTATTATTCAGGGTGACTCATCATATAAGAACCTTGTGGCTTTGGTTGGCTAAACAGGTTCTTATATTTTGGGGTATTAAAATCCAAAATTTCTGCCTACAGGTTCTTAAATCACCAGGTTCTTATATGTGGGTTGTTTACTGTACACGCTAGTTCAACTGATAACATCTATCCAGGGGAGGGGGGAGGGGGGTTAGCAATTATACTCCTAGTCGCTTATGCTGCAATCGGAACAAGCTCCAGCATGCAGTTGTGCGCCATCAGCTTTATGAAGACTTTACCTTATAGTGCCGGTGGCCATGAGGCTGACCATAGTTATGCGATTTAATATTTAATTTCTTTCAGTTTGTCCTACTGAAGCAATTCCTCTGTCCGGTAACGGAAAGTTAAGCAGTCCAAACTATCCTATGAGCAACTATACTGCGTCCCAGAATTGCACCTGGATTATTACTGTACCAGCGGGTAAATATCTGAAACTCGCATTCACTGATTTCGTCCTTGGTTCATGTGCGCTCGACTGCAGCTCGGAATCGTGTACTTATGTGGAGGTGTACAATGGTGCCTCGGCAAGCTCTCCTTCGCTGGGCGATTTTGTAAAGGCTCAGTTCTGAGAGAGACATTCTCGAGCGGTCAACAGATGTTCGTGAAGTTCCATTCTGGGTCAGCACTTGATCGGGGATTTGAAGCTCAATATTCTGTGTTGTCAGGTGAATCTCTTTGTGATATAAATTGACCATTGGTCGATGATTAAATCGATAATTAAAATTTGACCACCTGATTAAAAAAACATAGGATTTTTGGTAATATTCTCCCATCTTCTAAAGCTACATAACAAAATAGTTCGAGTGTTTTATGGACCATGTTTTCTCACGTTTAGTCCCGTAATCTAAATCATTATTAGAGGGAGCAGGGATGGCGCAGTGGTGAGAGCACTCGCCTCCCACCCATGTGGCCTGGGTTCGAATCCCAGAACCGGCGTCATATGTTGGAGTTCAGTTTGTTGTTTGGCGTCTCGTCCTTGCTCTGAGGGTTTTTCTCCGGGTACTCCGGTTTTCCTCCCTCCACAAAAACCAACGCTTCGATCTGGAAACAGTGGAAGAGAAGAGCCGCTGTGGATTCCCATCCGTACTCAATGCATTTGGCTTCAAAGTTGTCAGTCTTTTAAAAAGTTTGAAACAGTTTATTTTTAGGTTGCAGTATGTTATAGTTGGAAGCTTGACAAAAGCGTAGTTATTTTGAAAACAAGCAAGTTACATCCACGGTGATAAACTGAGAGAACATATAGGCCCAATTTATACGTCGCATTTCAGTCGCGTCAAATGTAATTCAAGTCCCAGAAAACTCGCTGAAATCGCTTGAAGTCAGCGCAATGCCCCCAGAAATTAGATCACGTTAACGCAATGTAGTCGAATCAAGAAATACCAGCGAGATTTCTGTACCCGGCGAGCAGAGTCCCCTTCTAGGAAGATCGAAAGCGACTCTGCTCGCAGGGTAATATTTCTGCGGCTTAAATTATTATAACCACATTCGAAGCGACTGAAATGCGGCTAAATGCGACGTATAAATAAATAAATAAATAAATAAATGGGAATTTCAGTGGAAATCCGCAGAGTGGCTCATCTCTTCCACTGTTTCCAGATAGAATTGGAATTTAGAAATGTTTTTTTTTATAAATAGGGCTAATGAACTCCCAACCAGCGAAATTAAAATCCATTTTTGTTTTGGTTTTAGCCTTAATAATTACACTAAGTCACATATTCGTATGGTTATTCGAGTAAGCTTTGAGAAATGAGGTTTATAGCGGAGCTAAAATTTCCAAAGAAATATAACACTGAATGCAAATTAGCCGGAAGGTAGGGGAGCCTTTCCCGTTTTATAGTGCGCCCCCGCGTTTAAGGTCCCTAATATTATAAAAAGAAATATTAGTAAATTGGAGAAAGAGAGAGTCGGGCCATGATAACAAAGTGACCCGGTGTATTCTTGTTTGCTTTTATAGGATGCGAAGGAGGAGATCATCTTCGTGGGTCTTATGGATTCGTTTCAAGCACCAATTTTCCCAACAACTTCCCTGCAAACAGCAATTGTAACTGGAATATCACAGTTCCCAGTGGGCTCATCATTAAAGTTACATTCATCAGCTTCACTTTAGAACGATTTCAAAATGTAGACTGCTCAGGGGGAGCGACAGGAGCCCGTGTTTTTATCACAAATGTTGCGTCAGATGATGGAGCTACAGAATTCAAGCTTTGTGGGCGAGAGAAACTTCCTAAACCAGTCTACTCTTTGGGAAATTCCATTCAAATGACATTGTTATCTACCGACAATCAATATCCAGGATTCAATGCATCGTACATGGCGATAAATAAAGAAACACGTAAGTATGCTTCTTAACCCTTTCACTCCCAGAGTCAAACATTGAGTCAATAAATGTGGTTGTGCCTTTAGGTCTGAAACCCTAATGTGTGACCATTCAAATGAAAGGCAGTACTATCGTGCTGTACAAGGTCGTTCTAACTTTTAAGTCTGTGGATGAAACCCTAGCGTGTGACCATTCAAATGAAAGCTATTGAGCTGTACTTTCGAGTGGTGCTGTTTGTTTTTGACAATTTCAATCTCAGTTTTGAACTATAGCCTGCACTCTTGGGAATGAAAAGGGTCAATAAAAAGAGTTGATGAAGTATAGTTCGTAATGAAGCTTTTGACAAGTTAACGTCAGCGTGAATGATGATGTCATAGTACTCTGTCTGATATCAGCTCTGACTCGTCCCCAGTCGTCTCAGCCCCCGCATCATTGGAGAAGACTGGGTCCAGTCAGCTACAGCAGGAGTAATACTACCCTGGGAGACAGAGATTGACTTCTCTTTCGATGCACGCGCGACGAGAAGTAACCTCTGCACCAGGGCGGGGGAAGACCTGCTCTGCACACAACCGCACGATCCTTTGATCTTGCCGCGTCCTATATCTGGGACGAATAAATTTAAAAAATACTGGTTTTTTAACCGGTTAAAACTCGTTAAAACCGAGAAGTGCATGCGCTTGCACGCGCTCGGTATCACGCGTATGGGGGCACTTGTATGCGTCCAAAAGTTTACTTTCAAAAACTGCTTCAAACTCGCTAAATCAGCAGAAAACAATAATCATCTATTGAAAAAAAATATGTTCTACTAAGAACTAACCATTTTCCTGAGAAAATTGCCGGGAAAATTGCTGAGTTGACTCGATCGGAACATATGCAAAGGTATTCAAAAGCTTACGCGTGCCGAGCGCTATACTGACGTAGTTCGCGCAAGCACGATAGCAAATCGAGCGGTTGTGTGCAGAGGTTTCTTCTCTTTCGCGCGCGGAAAGAGAAGTGAATCTCTGTCTCGCAGGGTAGAGTAATACAGGACGCAAGTTGAAGGGCCGCGCGCGAGAGAGGAGGGCCACGCGAGAGAGAGCAGGGCCGCACGCGAGGGAGGAGACGCGTCGAGACTGGAGACTGGTTTGATAAAATCCTTTACACGTACTGCACGTACGACGAAGCGGATGCTTATTCGATCTCGGAAAACGAAGAGTGGATGCGACAGGGCGTACTCCTCGTTTAAATAGGTTTATAAATTGCCACAGTAGTATAAATGAGATGTATTTGTGTACTTTTTTCAGTGTGTCCTGCAAACATGATCCTTAATGAAACATCAGGCGTTATCAGCAGCCCTTATAACCCCAGAAAATATCCAGTTAACAAGACCTGCAACTGGCAAATCACAGCAAGCCAGGGAAACCGTATTGTGCTAGAAATTGAACCCATCAACATTGAAAGTTGCGGAGCAAGTGGCGAATGTACGTGTGATTATCTGCAAGTTCAAAATGGCTTCTCCGATGATCCTGGTGCGAGTGGAAGAATATGTGGTAGCCCCCAAAAATAACATATTACTCAAATCTTGACAGGCTGACTGTGATGTTTGTCTCTGGTAATAGTATGCCCTTCAAGAACGATGGATTTCTGGCAACTTACAGGCAACTGAACTACACTCCTCCAGGTAAGTAGTAAAACTAACTAGCCTATGAATAGGCTCCGCTGTGGGGATGGGGTAAAAAGAAAATGGCATGCGAGCCGGGTGAAGCCAGCTGGGGAGAAAGGGAGGCGCCCCTTCGCTCGCAGTTTTCTTTTTACCCCATCCCCACCGCGGAGCCTATTCATAGGCTAAAAACTAACTGACTCCATCAGTTGTAGATGCAACGTATACAACACAACATATATATCGGTAAATTACATGTTAAGTTCCCGCGTATTTCCTCGATTAACGCCGGGGTCAAATCAACGTTGATCTATAAGGTCGAGTTTTGAACGCCCCCGGCATTAAATCGAGAAAATACAGTATAGAGTCGAACCCCTATTAAGCGGCCACCCCCTGTTAAGCGGCCAGTTATCAAAGTCCCGAAACTATTGTGAGGCTGTACTTCAAACCCTTATTAAACGGTCACCTCTATTAAGCGCCGCGGCCACCTTTTGGCCGTCCCGATGAGAGTTCTTCTGTTGTTTTTTATACCCCTATTAATTAAGCGGCCACTAAAACCAAGAATTTAATACACGTAGTTTGGCCTTGTTTTGTAAACGCTGATGACAGATGAGAGACCGAAATAGGAGGTACCGATTAATAAAAACATTCAAACACACAGTTGTTACAAGCCTCCAAGCGTGTTTGTATTCAAATAAAGTGACGTTTCTACCACGCCTTATGCCATGAGCCCATTGGCTCCTGCTTATGCTAATTTCTGACGAAACCCTATTAAACGGCCAGTTTACTATTTTCCCGAGGGTGGCCGCTTAATAGGGGTTTCGACTGTTGTTAATTCATTCCTTCGGTGTCTAATACGGTACGAGCGAGGACCTCTTTACTGGGCGTATACCAATCTGAGGTATGTTATATATTATCTTTGCGGCGCGTACGTGTATTTTTTCGAGCTCATCAAAGAGCGTTTTCCCACAGGAACCCCATACTATAAGACCATAAGTCACTGATGGTAAAATATATAAGGTTCCTTTTCCTACGAGTTGACCATAAATTATGTCATACGAAATTTTTTTTTCAGTTTGCTCTCATAGCTGCAAGCCAAATTCCTCTGCTACGGTAACGCGAAAAATTAAGCAGTCCAAACTATCCTATGAGGGGCAACTATACCGCGTCCCCGAATTGCACCTGGATCATTACTGGCTATCAAAACGGGTGTGTGGAAGAGCTCGCATTACACTGATTTTCGCCCTTGGTTGCATGTGCGCTCGACTGGCAGCTCGGAATCGCTGTACCTTATGTGCCGAGGGTTGTAAGAATGGTGCCCTCGGCAAAGCTCTCCTTCGCTTGGGTGCGATTTTTGGTAAAGGCCTCAGTTTTCTGAATGAGACAATTCTCGATGAGCGTCAACAGATGTTTGTGAAGTTCGCATTCTGGGTCAAAACACTTTGATCGCGCGGATTTGAAGCTCAATATTCTGTGGTTCTCAGGTGATTCTTACCTTGCATGATATAAAATTGACCATTGGTCGATGATTAAATCAATAATTAAGAATTTTACCACCTCGAATAAAAAAAATAGGACTTACTATAGATCACCCTATTTGTGGTAATTTTGCCCATCTTCTAAAGCTACATAACAAAATAGAAAAAGGGAAAGAAAACCGAGGGCCTCAGTCCCGTCTCGGACCCGGGATTTTCCGCCGTCAACTGGTACTTGT
>MU827319.1:872936-909165 GCA_029204205.1 Desmophyllum pertusum
CAATCTCGACCCCAGAGCCCTTCTCTTTTGCGCATGACCGAGGGAGAGAAGAGCTCTGGGGAACCCTGGGACAGAGCTTGCTCTGATTGGTTTTCGCATGAAACAATAAAAATGCTTCTGATTGGTCAATTTGTTACGCGCGAAAAGAAAAGTTCTAGGGAGGGGTGGAGAATGCGTAGTCATTTGTAAATAATGGCGGCTGCGGGTTAGCTGCCAAGTCTTTTGCGAAGCTGCGTTGACTGCGTTGGAGGAAGTTCTCGAAGGGATATTGGTACAAAAAGGATACAGTATGTATTTTTAAATGTCGTCACTGACCTATGAGCTGCTTCCTCGTGATTTTCATGTTTATCTATTGAGTCGGAGTGGAGAAGTAGTTCAGGCCGAGCGGACAGAAACAGTTCATCTTTTGTCGTTTTAATCGATCTCTCGATCGATCTCTTCTTTTATATCGCTAGATCCACTCTAGGTGATGTACCAGAACTTAATATTTATTAGAGAAAGGACATTTTTGCGATATGATATACCCTGTGTTTTGAGTTTCGAGATTTTGAACATATCGTAAAGAATCGTGGAAATGGCAGTGACAGGACTACAATCGAAGCTCTCGACCTCTGAGCGGACACTCTCGTATTTAAGCAGACAGCTCTACTTGCCACCCTGACAAAACCCCGCTTGAACTCTAGCTCATGCCAACTAGCTCTGTATTTACACATTCCCGTAAGCGGCAAGCTCCATTTGCGGACAATTTTTCTGATTCCCGAGGGTGTCCGACTGTGTATTTTCAGTATTTTTGCCGAAGCTTTAAGTAAGGTTCCTATGTTGGTTGTTGAAATGAGGCTGGTCCTGCACAGTTATTTTATTTACCTTTTGAAAATATTCTAACCGCTTTATTTATTATCTGCATTTTCAGAATTTTAAAGTGAAATAAATATTATTATGTTGTTATTGAAGTGTTCAAGTCGTTTATATATTTTTTTTCAGGATGTTCTGGTTCTCTCCAAATTTATTCAATTCGTCAAATATTATGGCGAACACTGCATTCACACTAAATAAGTACTAAGATGTAAAGTATTTGAGTCATGACCATGTTATTTGACCATGTACATGTACAATAGGTCTTATTTTTCATGAAAAGGTGCCTGGAATCAAAATTTGAACTTTCATTCTTTAATTAAATTAACCGAGATAATCCAGAAATTTCACAGGTAGCAATTACACTGTTTCTGCATGTCATGTAGGGTGAGGGGATGTCTAATTTGAGCTCTAGAAAGCCTTTGACCGTAAGTCTATGTTGTCATAATATTTAAAAAATTGACAGATTATTTTGTGGTGGCTTGGTTTCCTGATTATACTCAAGTGTATCTCAGATCACAGATGAAATGTCTGTTGGTAAATGATGATTTTTTAAAAACATGTAGCTGTTAGACTGGCTGATTTACCATGGAATTGTTCAGTTAGATACATATGTGTATCCTAACAAGGGTGCATTTGGGTCTTCAAACAAAGACCATACAAGGCTTTGAACTAGCAGAAATGGCACAGGGTATCCCTGCATGTCTTGTAGAATGAAAGGGTGTTTTTACTGACCAAACCAGCCCTTTCATTCCACAAGACATGCAGGGATGACCCAGTGCCATTTCTGCTAGTTTCAAAATCTTATATTTGCTATTCTGCAATAAAATAATTAATATAATTTTTTCTAAAGAACTGGAAGAAATGAAATGGCTTCCCACTGCCCATACTGCATGTTTGTAAGCTTTTTCATGTTATCAAGAAAAACATGTACTGGTCAGCTAACTAGCTAATATCTAGAGGCAGTTGTATTTGTATAAAAATACCAAAATTATGGCAATATGATGTTTGACGTGTCTAAAAGTATCAAGAAGAGTGACAGTAAGAAGGTGAACATGTTCTTATACTGTCATTTTCTATTTGATAATGCTAGACACATCAAAACATTGTATCACTATAATTTTGGTATTTCTACTCAAATATTTCCCTAGACTGTGATCAGTCGGTATTCACATCGCCTGCCCAGGAAAGATTAGGAAAAGAAAGAGACTACTCGCAGTCTAATGTTTCCCCTCAACAAACCTTTTATTTTAGAATAATAATTATTATTATCCCTCCACCACATTTCTTATTTTTAAATCAACACTTAACATGGGGTAGAAGTCAATTCTGCTCCGTGTGGTATGCAGCGGGCTGGAGGGTCTGAACTTCCCTCTTCCCATAACATCTAACTCCCAGTTCCCAGGGTCATTGTGATGTGCTAAATCTTGGGCAGGACACTTTAACTCTCGGTGCCTCTCTCCACACAGGAGTATAAATGGGTAGTGGAGAACGGATAAGGCAACCAAACAAAATGCCGTGGGACCTGAGGGGGGGGGGGGGTACTCGGTTCAGATATGTTTCGGGTGTTTGGGTGGGTATGTGACGACGCCCAGGTCTTCTTATCCTGAAATCAAAATTTGGATCCCGTTTTAGAAAGAATTTGCATTCAAAATGATACCCCGTACTAGAAACAGGCCAATTTTTATACCCCGTTCTGGAAATTTATTTCCGATAGCCCGTTTTTGAAAAGTCTCGAATATACCGGCACTGTAGGTACCCCGTTCTAGATCAGGAGTCCCAAAATCACGACCCCGCTGGGTGGTACATACCCATATGGGTATTTTGGGGCAGTACCCCCTGGGCTGGGGGGTAACCTGCAATGGACTACCATCCCACCCAGGGGGAGTAGCAGTACTCCTAGTCAGCTTCATGCTGCAGAAACCAGGATAAGCTCCAGCAGTGCACCCCTCCAGCAGTGTGGGACGCAGTTTGGCTCCGAATAGCTTTACCTTCTTTACAATGTATATTAGACCCTCCCTCACTGAAGGCCTTGAAAAGAAATAAGCCCCCTGGGGGCTTTTAAATAGAGTATTTATGCCGAGTTCATAAAATGTTCAGTCAGGTCCAACAAAGTATATCATATCTCAAACTTAAAAAAAATTTACAACTACATGTATCAATAATACAGTATTGATGCCCAGCACAATAATAAAATGTAAGAAGAACCAAACCAACTCTTCTTATCCTGAATCAACAGTAAAGTAACTAAGCTTATCTAACTTTTCCTCTAGTCAGAAGCCCGGGGGGGGGGGGGGGGGGGTAAATGACCCGCTGAGGGTTTGAAACCCTGACCTTGTTTAGGACAACAACAACAAACTAAAATACCTACATGTACCCTGTGTAGGACAACATCCTCTATTTTAGGATCCTGTTTAGGACATACATGTAATACACACACTCTTGTTTTGCACATTTTTAAAGTGTTTTATTGGTAATTGCAAATATTTAGCGAATGACGTTTGAATGATACAAGCCAAAGACCGGCAAACATCTCCAATCACGGATAGCTAAATACTGTATAAACCATATTTTTACGATGACAATCGTGCAACTACATACCCTGTTTAGGACAAGTTCAGCCCTGTTTAAGGACAGACTCGCATAAAATTATATACCCTGTTCAGAACAGATAGGCCAAAAACCATACCCTGTCCAGCGGCACGTCCCATAAGGGAGTACCTCCCCCGGGGTCAGAAGATACTTTTCAATCTAAAAGATGACAGTCTATGGTTGCAAAGAAATTAAGGTGACAACAACACTTCATTTAATGAGGATATGCAGATAAAGCATAAACATGTTTACACTCTGGCCCACAGCTAAAACTACAGGTAAACATAGAATGTATTAATAGAATATTTACACATATTACTAGTAAGATTAATGCCGAGACAAAGTGCTCTAGTGGAGTACTAATGGCAATGCCTCAAGAAACGCTCAATCTGCAAGACATTGAGGACCTGGGAGTTGCTGATGAATTATTAGTCTCATGTACATGTATATAGTGGTCCACTATCATCCAGACCAATGGTGTGAAGGGATCCTTATAATTTAAGTGTTTTCATGGTGTACACGTATTGAATGATATAAATTATACATTTTAAATTTCTATTTTCTATGGGTTTTCTGGTAAACAATCAAATCAACGATATACAAGGATTGGGAAGCATCCAAAACACAGATTTTTTAAAGATCTATATTTTACTATGAAAGTTTCTCTTGTTTTACGTCAAATAATAATACATGCAATTTATTATATAATACATGCATGTACTGTACCAAATAAAACCTATAATTCCAGTTTTCTCCATTCAATCTCTTACTTCACTGCAATTTTTCAGTCAAAATCTCATTACAAATTTCAATTTAAAATCATCAGATGTTCGGAAATTATTGTACATAATGTGCAAACAAACACTGTCATTTTGGCTGCCAAAATCTTAGCAAGGGCCAGTCTCGCCTTTCAAGATTATTGCCCGACTACAATAATATTGCACATTAAAAGTTATGAATTTATTACCGCTAAGCAGCTGGCAAGTAAACTGTATTAAACATGCGACAGTTTCGGCAAAACCTAACTGGAATGTTCCCTTGAAGTAGCAGCTAAAAACGTCGAAGGCGACTGTACAGACAGCTTGGGATCTCCGGGTGTAAAAACATCAAATTGAAATTTACCTTCCGTCCTTTGGCGTCCACTTTAGATGTCATAGATGAAAATAATTGTGACTTTCCGAATCCGAAACCTATCGGTAAAACCCCTAACGCAACCTAAACAAACTACAGCTTCGATAAATGACTTCTGCTCAACTTTTAAGCCGTAAGTAGCAGTCTTTGCCAGCTTTAGATGAAGCAGAGTCTGGCTTTAGCACCGCCATTTTGGATTTGGATGTGGAGCATGCGCCGTGAAGGCGACATAGCCAGATTCTGGCTACGGCTGCGCAGAGTTTCCCAGAGCTTCGCGCGCTTGCGTAGCCAAGAAAGCAGCGAAGGTCTGGGGTCGAGAATGGGTTCCGGCCAGAGGCAATCTCGTACCCAGAGTCAACGGTCTTCTCGGTCAGCGTGTCGTCGCCAGGTTAGACTCTGGGGGAATGGAATAAATATCGATTTTTTTGATTGGCTGTCTCGTGTAACAAACAATGGCCGGAATACCAGATTTCTGGGATTCAAAAATTCCCCAGAGTCTAACCTGGTGACGACTACCGCTGACTGAGGAGACCGTTGACTCTGGGTACGAGATTGGGCCAGAGGTACCGATTCTTGTTGCTGACCAAAAGGATCGTGGCCTCTGGGGACGAGAATGGTCTTTTCGCGTCTCGTCCCGCGCGCTCCATCGAAGTCACGCTCTACTAGACAACTGACTCATGCCAGGGCCCGGTCACGATAGATTGTTAGCGTAAATTTGATTTTCAATTTGTCCTTTGTCCTAAACAGGGTCCTAAAATAGAGGATGTTGTCCTACAGAGTAGTATAGGTATTTTAGTTTTCTTTAGTTGTACAACCATGTATATTTTAAACTAGTAATACGTGACTCGCAGGTCCTCGCGAAGCTTTTGTTGCCTAGTAACGGGCACGCTGCGATTTGATCTGCAAGGTTTCCAAGAATCGCTGCGTGTTTTTGCTATGCCACCGGGTTTTGGTTTCGATTGGAGTTCGCTCGTCTCCCGACATCTGTAATAAATTGTAGCGCTCTTGTACTGTTTTCCCCACTTTTCCGTCCGAATGATCTGAAACCACCTCGCTTTTGTAGGTAAAATCTTCTTCGCAATATCGGATCGGCGAATTATTTTCAGACACAAGTCTTCACGTCTACAATGAAAACTAAGCCATATGTTGATCGTACTTTGAGACATTCCTGAGTCGTCTTTCCTTTTCCTGTTGTTGATAACGGATTTAATAAAGACGGGTTTTTTTTTCACAAATGACCCGTATATAAATTCGTTCGATAAACAAACTTGGAGTAAAAATTGTCATTCTTCAGCAGTCGTTCCTGTTTCTACATTTACGTGTACAAAGATTACGTCGAAGTCAATGTTATTAAGCAAAGAAAAGGGGGTTAAAAAAAGAACGGCCTGGATTCGAACCGACCATTTAGGATTTGAACTCACGCCCTCAATCCCGAATATCAGATTTAAAAGTTAGCGCCTTAAGCCATTAGGCCACGAGCGCGCCGTGTGACGTCATGCCATCCCCCAACTCCACAAACATTTATGATCGTAAAGGCCACACGAGAATTGCTCTCGCGTGAGCTCTTGGGGGACAGAATTATAAACCCCGCTACGCGAGGAATTAAAACATAGACTGGAAAATGCGCGCGCTCTGATTGGTTAAACACCATGTTTTATCAGAGTATAAATCATAGAAAAGCCGTGTTTTATCGTTTCGCGCGCGTTAAATCTATATTTTAAAGCACATAAAGAAGCCAAAACCATGTATTATACTATCATAAAACACTCCGGGAATTTGAGAACACTTGAGAAATTTAGAAAACACTCGCCTGCGGCTCGTGTTTTCTAAATTTCTCTCGTGTTCTCAAATTCCCGTCGTGTTTTATGACAGTATAATACATGGTTTTGGCTTCTTTATTTGTTAAATATATCATACCTGCTCCATGAAAGACATTAATATAGAACACCATTGTAGATAAAAATAATAATTACTCCAGGGGCAAAAATAAAGATTGATTGACTGCAAACTGGGTCAGGGTTTCAAACCCTCAGCGGTACCCCTATACCCAAACAGTACCCCCCCCCCCCCACCTAGCACCTAGCCGGCGCCAAGCGCGGGAAAACGCGTGTGACCAAGTCGCGATTGGTTTTGCATCTGATTGGTTGTGTAGGTGGCACGAGTTTTTTTAAACCAATCGCAGAGCATAGTAAAGCAAAACTAAAGCAATTCAGCGATTAGAGCGATTTTCAATTGGTTTTGCTTTACTACGTTCTGTGATTGGTTTAAAAAACTCGCGCCACCTACTCAACCAATCAGATGCTAAACCATAGTTTTACGACACTCAAATGAAAATCGCTCTACTTTCGACAGTCAATTGAAACCCGCTCTAAAAGCAAATTTTGAACATTTACTGGAAGATATCGCTTGGGGAATATCCTTGGATATTCCCCAGTTTTGGTTGAGTCACGTGACTTGTTTAGACCAATATCACGTGAGAAACTAAAATTTGATTAATTTCAATGCTTGAAAGCTTCAAGTTATTTACATTGCCAACGACGAAACCTCAGTAATGATTTAAAACAATATTTAACTGTATTGATCAAGAATTTTCGTTGGAAAACTAGTTAATAAAAGGAAGGAAGGAAGGGCGCATCCTCGGAGACCCAAGGACAGATAATCGGCGAGGGAGGAAGACATTTAACCGGGGCGAAATCAGTGCGCGCGAAAGTTTACTTCACCGTCAAGTAAACTTTCTCACGCACCCATTTCGCCAGTTTTATCTTCCTCCCTCCCCAATTATCTGTCCCTGGGTCTCCGAGGATGAGATGGGATGGGAAAGGAGGGGGGGGGGGGGGGGATTAAGAAAATGCGCTTGTCACTGTCTTTTTGAATCTGCTTGTAACGTTAACTTCTCTCACAAACGTCTTGCACAGTACGCTTCCAACTATTACAAAATTCAAGTCATTGAAAACCGGAAGCGGCGTTGCATTTTTGCGGTTCACCGCTGTGCGCCTTTCTGCAACAATCTCAGACATAACAACACAAGACGTTATTTCAAACTTAATATATTTATTGTTATTGACTTCAATGTGTCTAGTCTTTGTTTACAACAAAGTAGGTGCTTACATATGTGTAACAGCCTGAACTAACCTCATCCCCAGGCTCTCCTCTAACGCGGTAATTAAATATAAATCCTTAAAATGACACCATTCTTAATTAAATCCTTAATGACAATATTCTTAGTTAAAACTGCTGTAGTTATATATCAGTACTACACAAACGTGATAGTAATAATAGTAATGACAATAATATTGGCGAGACTGATCTCCGAAACTATGTCCAGCAATTAAAGACTACAGCTATTGCAGTTGTTTTCTATTAGACTGGCGAGGTCAAATGTTGCGTCAGTTGAATAAGGCTAGGCTCGGCCTGTCCCTGTCTATTTTTTTGAGTCTTGACCATATATATGAAGACCCAAATATCTTAGCGAGTGCTTGCCGTAGCGTACAGTATCGAAGCGTTGTACGTCAAGCTACTGTAGCCGTACAACCTGATGAGGAAATTATACACATGACATAGTTATTTGGCCAACAAACAAAATTGCTTTATAAGGCAGTGGCGGATCTAGGTCCCCCACCTTCCGTTTGTTGGAACAAGAAATGGCCCACCATGTTCACACCGGGCCCCCTTTTTGAAGCACGATAGAGCCCATCGTCACGTCGCCCACTTCGACCCCGCCCTTTTGAGCACTTCTAGATCCGCCACTGGTAGGAGCTTGATTGCTCCTGGCTTAAAAGAGTGTTTTCACACGAAGCCACAGCGGCCATGCAAATTTCTCTCGTCTGGGAAATGTTTGTTGGGAAGAGTAGAGCATAAAAGAAGAAAGAAAAAAAAAGTAGAGCAGAGTAGAATAGAGTAGAGTAGAGTAGAATAGAGTAAAACATTATTTCCACATGGTGGGCGCCCATTCAGCTCTAAAGCTGGTACTGCATCTAAAAAATACATTACATTAAAAATTTAAAAAGCTAAAAAATTTAAAAAATACAATGCTAATTACAATAAGAGGCTAAAAATATGTTACTAAAAAGTTATGATAAAATAATTTTTTTGCTGGGCGGCAGAAAGTCTGAATACCAGTATGACCACCGTGAGAACGCTCTATTTATTGTATCAAGTAACAAGAACTCCTTTATAAAGGGCCTGTACGAAATTGTGAGTTTGTAATCCTATTTAATCCTGCCTAATCTTAACCATCCGTACTCCTTTCTGGGTGAATACTGGTATTTTTCTAACTCACTATTTTTTGAAGGATTTCTTCAGTCTGCAAAGCTACAAAAAAATTACAACAAATGATCGTGATACAGACCCTTCAATTGTAAACTGCATGTTTTAAATATACTAATTATATGCCATTAATAATTAACCTTACACAATCAAGGGACGAATTTCCCGCTTCCGATACATTATACTTCCGGTTCCCGCCTCTTAGTGACTCCCGCCTTTTCGTGCTTTTTCTATTGCTAAATATTTTTAAACAATTATCATTCATTTCCCCATATAAGGTCAAGAGAACACGCAAAATATGAGGCCGTATTGACCAGTTTCTCGCATTTTTCCTCGCCCCGTACTACGCAACTCGCAAAATATCCGCGCGTATTATATGTTAAATTAGTAAATTTGTACCTCTGGATAATGATTTTCTAGCTTTCTGATTGGTTCCCTCTTCTATGGATCTGAGCCATTATCCTTAAGTTGACCAAATATGGAAAAATGATGAATTTCTTGTACTTGTATATCCAACAAGGGCGAATGGAATAATTGTTTGATTAAAAACATCACTAGCTTTATGTTAAACTTCAGTATTACTTTTTAAAAATTTCTAAATCGACTGAGTGATTTTTCAGTTCAATCTAAATGAAGCATGGTTTGTATGAATACGGCGGCAAAAACTGCTGGCGCGGTCTGCCAGTTCAGTTAGCACGCAGAATTTTAATCTTCGCTCTGTGTCTTCTAAAGTTTGGTATATTCTGGAAAATTGTGCAAATGGTTTAGCTTAAAATGGAAAGATCAGAAATAATTGTGGAGCTGAACATTATATTCATTTTACAAGTTGAATGAACAGCTGAACGGGTTGTTTACGGCGAGCAAATCGTGCACGACTACGGAATTAATTGTGTTGAAACCAGCGAAACTGAGCCAGTTAAAATCACGTTCACTGTTAAGTGAAACGCAAAGGAAAGCGTCAATATCTACATGGATGGAGAGAAAAAGAGTGATCTTCGAAGATAATTTCACTGTGAAGTCGGGTCCTCCTCGATTGTACCATCACCAACGCTTGACGATCGATCGACTGCGATATTTATGCTTTCTCGTTCCCGATATTTATTGTGTTGATTTTGAAAGCTTACTCCAGCTGGAATTGACAAGCCTCTTCTAAACACAAGGTAACGATACTGAATAGGTTAAGCTTAAAATTGTAGTGTAAACAGATTTTCATTCAGTTTAAATGTGTGCAGATTTGTATTGTTTTCAGTTCGGGACTTCCCGTAAACAAAGTTTGTTTCAGGCTTCCTTGCATGCAGTGCTCGTTCAGTTACATTTGTTGTACATTTGTAGGCATGTATTTTTCTTGTAGCGGAAATATTTTTTTTGCATCTTCCGGTTATTTGAGTGTTTGAAAATTTACTAAAACAGTTATTCTTCTCGGACTTGCCAGATATGAGCTGATTATAACCAACTCGGCGAAGCGCCTCGTTGGTTATATATATCAGCAGAGGTCTATAATAGTTATAGACCTCTGATATCAGCTCATATCCGGTGCGTCCTCGAAGAATAACTGTTAACTATCCCGAGTTTGAGTAACCAATCAGAGCGCGCGAAAAACAATATCCACTGGCTTGGCTATATACTAATACGCAATGTTGTGAAAGTTTTCCTTTTGACCGGCTTGTTTCGTCACCTTGCAATCGGAAATTCTCTTTTTTTCGCATCCTGTAGACTTCCGGCCGCCCGATAAGCTAGCGAGTCAAAAACTGACGCGTACGGCCGGGGGTAGGGCCCAGTGAAATGCGAGTTGAAACAATTTTGTTTCCGCATACATTTTCAGCTTGACCACATAATAACCGATAGTCGTCATAAATTATCATAATCACATGCCAGTAAGTGGTAAAAGGCTATGAACTGCTCATTGTTATAAAAGTTATAAAAACTTATTCAATAAAAAAACGTTAAATGGCGAAGAAAAAAAGTAATACAAATTTGAGTTTTCGGCATTGCAGCCTTCGACGGCCTTTTATGTCAGAGTTGTAAGCTTTTGAAACTGATCAATGTCCACTGACAAAGTTTTGTTGAATCTATCGGGAACATACTTCACTGTGATCTCAATCCGTTCACTGTTTAAGTTTGCATGTTGTGTTTAAAGGACTAGTGTGAAACCTATTATCATAGCCGTTATTGTCAATTGAAATCTACTGACCAAGGACTAGAAATTACCTCAGGCAGTGCACAATCTAAGTCCACTCAAGTACATGATTTACAGGGTAGTGTTAAAGTTCTCGTAATCCGTGCGACTGTTTGACTGTAACTGCTGGTAATGGCCTTCCTGAGCTCCGCTACCTTCCTTAATTAACTCATAATCGCCTTCCTGCCTTGGCACCTCGTCTGGGATTTCATAATCAGCATTCTGACCAGTACTGTCGACGCTTTCGCCATAAGTTGGGTTGCCTACAGCGCCACCGGCGGGTGCCTGTTTTTCGTGCAAGGTTTCGTACATGGGATTCTGGTTGTGATCTGCCGCGTGGTTCTCCGCCCCGTTCACCAACTTACCATGACTTCCCGCTGTGTTCATCTCAACGTTATCCGTCTTGGAAGAAACTTCTAGATCTCGCCTCTTCTTTTTCACTGTTGACACAGAAATGTGTTGCCAACTATCAGTAGTCTGTACACATACCTTCTATTTGAGCGCGAGCGAAATAAGCCGAGCCGCAGGAGATTTAACAAACGCGAGCGCAAGGGGTGAGGGGTGGGTAAAGAGAAAATAGAAAGAAAACGGCTGTGGACAGACTAAACTATAATCAATATACTGATTTATTATATGGCAAACTGGTCCACGATGAAAAGGAGCATTCTCACTGGTTCCCTGAGCGGTCCGAATTTTGCAATACGGACCGCTAAGCAACCTCGTTCCCAGGGTCTCTCATCTTCCCGCCCCCTGGAGCGAGAGAAGAGAGACCCTGGTCTGGTCTGGTCACGTGTGTCCCAGAATCTGGGATGTAGCAAATAAAAGATTAGTGGGAGGGGCAGATGAGTGTGAAATTTGTCTCCACTTTGCCTAGGGGTGAGCGGAAAGTGTTGTAAATCGAAATAACCGCATGTGGACGTGCTTTCGTGGCAAACATTTTGGCCGTTCCTAGACGCCAAAAAGACGATTAACGGACGATTAAATATTTTTGTAGCCTTCAAGACCGCGATCAAGGAAAGCTAGGGTTCTTAGATGGTCTTAGATGTATCGAAAGATCGCCATCTGTACACTGCTGTACAACGCACATTTGATCAAGATCTGCGAAGACGAAGGAGTCGAAAGCGAATCCAGGACAGGAAAGGGATAAAGAAAATCTTTATAGCTTTTATTTATTCGGCGGCGATGTTTTACTTTATTCTTTATTCTGTATTCGGTATCGTGTATTTCGTCGCTACCGGCGGCGTTGCGAAAATGATAAAAGGTGACAAAATGATCACCGACCAGAGCAAGTCTCCGCGATCGTCAAGAAAATTCAACCCAACTCCAGGTAAATTACGTACTGTTGATTGTTTCTGTTTGTTTTTATTGCACTCGCCTTACCTTTACCCTTTTAGGATATATCTTTTAAAAACAGGAAAACTCGATATGCAACGTGCATTCACTTTGTTTTACATTTATGCGATGTGTACGTGATGTATTAGATTTTGCAGCGCTTAGACTAAAAGTCAGCGACTCGCAAAATATAAGCTTGGTTTATTAAACTTGAATTAAGCCCATGGTGTCTTAATATTTTTCTTTCCTCTTTGTGGAAATGTTCAGACGTCAGTGTAATTTTATATAATGATGACGCCTTGACAATTGACTCGATACGCGTAGTTACTAAAACATGGAACCACCCACAACGATCCACAACGACCCACAACGACCCACAACGATCCACAACGACCCACAACGACCCACAACGATCCACAACGACCCACAACGACCCACAACGACCCACAACGATCTACAACGACCTAGAAACGATCCACAACGACCCACAACGATCCACAACGATCCACAACGAGCTATATTTGACAGTCGATGAACTGTTTCGTGGTTGTCTAGTTCCCAGGGCTCCCCCCGGGGGGGGGGGGGGGTGCAGCTGGAAAACAAGGACTGGACTCTTTGACTGGACTCAGTTAATTAAGTTAATGATTAACTGCTTAGTTAATATTTTTTTAAAAAATAGTAAAAAATTTAACAAAGTAGGATATGCTAGTTCCCAGGGCTCCTGGGGACCAGCTGGAAAACATAGAATGGACTCATGGACTCATGGATTCATGGACTGTCGGCTAAGTTAATGATTAACTAAATAAACTAGCAATCAATTAGGTTAATGATTGACTACTTAGGACAAAAAAATGAAAATACCTTTATTCATAAGGTATTTTTGTTTTGGCTAGGTTTTAAAAGAAATTAAGGTTAATCACCTTAATTAAAGGCACTGATAAAAAATATGTTGTCTTGAGAAATTTGAGCTTTCTTGGTTCAACGGCTCCAAAGTTATGGCTAATTCAGTTATGGCTAATCCACCGTATGGAAAAAGATGGCGACTGGTACATTTACCGATAACTCTTTGCGCACGAAAACCCTAAAAAACGCTCATAAAAACGCACAGAAAAGTTCTAAAAACTTCACCTAGCAAACACAATGTTGTTAGTACAAGGACGAATTTCGCCAAAATATGGGTTTCTATGTGCCTATTGGCTGTGTTAGGTTCGCAAGGTATTGGTACAGCCGCCATCTTTTTCGTGGCTTCAGCTCGAGTAATAATTTCGTGTATTGGACTCATGTATATGCAGTCTCTGTTATGGACTCCAAATCGTGATGCCGAAGGAGTCCGTTATAGATGGGGCTGACGATGACGATCTAGATTGCAATTGAAGGGCATGCTGGAATAAGGGCATAACGACAATAGAATTCTATTGTTAATAGTGCCCTTATTCCAGCATGCCCTTCAATTAGTCATGCAGGATCTCGACATTTCATAAAATAATAACATACGAGACTATGCATTCTCATCCTTCTAATTTACTTTATTGATTTACCGAACAGGTGCATATTCATACTCGAAAACATGATCTTA
Source organism: Desmophyllum pertusum (assembly GCA_029204205.1). Lineage (NCBI taxonomy): Eukaryota > Metazoa > Cnidaria > Anthozoa > Scleractinia > Caryophylliidae > Desmophyllum > Desmophyllum pertusum. Next base: position 886,862 of record MU827319.1, read on the forward strand.
ATTAATAAATAATTACTACTCTGAAAAACGATAACTTAACATATCTCTGAATGCATTTCAGTATCGAAGACTGAAAAAGCATAATATTATTACAAAATATAAAGGTATAAAGGCCATTTAATTAATGATTATAGTTCTAACTCTAGTCACTCACCATTTTCTGTTTCAGATGAATCAGATAAAACTGTAACAACATCTATAAAATAAGAGAAAGCCGTAAGAGGGCTGTCTATCGGCAAACAAAGGAGTATAATTTGCTTTCTTAAATAGCTCTTTTAATCTCAAAGCTACAAATAAGATGACAACAGCTACAGAGCTTTCATCTGAAAACACAAACATAAAGTATCCATACCTTCGTGGTCTTCCCGCGAGGTCGCCATCATTGACTACATGCATGCACGTGGGATGACACTCTGATCGGATCTGTTTTTTCCCCCAGATTTAATTGTAACGCAACACCTCGTCACGTGGAGTCACGCGCGCAACACTTCGTCACGTGGAGTCACGCGGCTTTACCTAGTTCATTGCTTAATTTTATGTTGTACGTATACTGGGCCGAAGACACATGACTCTTCTGTAACTCCATAAGCTATCGTCACATCTTTCTTCTTTTGTCTGGGTTGTGGGTCGCCATGTTTGCTATTAACTTTATCCAGGAGTACATCCTGCTTTGTTATACTGTAAATCCTTGAATAAGCGCCCGGGGCGCTTATTTCAAATTTCGGGTTTTTCTCTTGTCAATTCCATAATTGAACAAGTTGTATTTTAGAAAATTTTATTTTTGGCAAGAAATCTGTAGTAATTCTGCCTTCTTCTTACTTCATACATTCGTTTTGACTGCATTTAAGGAGAGGGGTGGGTTTATATTATGATTCTGTAGGGGCGCTTATTTGAGGGGGGCGCTTATTCGAGGACAGTATTATTTTAATCTTTTTAAATATTTCAAAATTTAATTTTGTACTATTTTTTTAAAATATTAACTAAGCAGTTAATCATTAACTTATTTTTTGTCCTAAGTAGTCAATCATTAAACCTAATTAACTTAATTGATTACTAGTTTATTTAGGTAATCATTAACTTAGTCGACAGTCCAAGTCCAGTCCAAGAGTCCATTCTTTGTTTTCCAGCTGGTCCCCGGGGGAGCCTTGGGAACTAGACAACCACGAAACAGTTCATCGACTGTCAAATATAGCTCGTTGTGGATCGTTGTGGGTCGTTGTGGGTCGTTGTGGATCGTTTTCTAGGTCGTTGTGGGTCGTTGTGGATCGTTGTGGGTCGTTGTGGGTCGTTGTGGGTCGTTGTGGATCGTTGTGGGTCGTTGTGGATCGTTGTGGGTCGTTGTGGATCGTTGTGGGTCGTTGTGGGTCGTTGTGGGTGGTTCCATGTTTTAGTAACTACGCTCCGATACGACATTGACCTTTCGAGACCTTGCCTGCCGTAGAGCAGCGCTAGCGCGCTGGAAATTCATCGATTTTCCGTAGACATCTCGGCCATAGTAAATTGCCTCTAAACATTGGAGTAACTGCTGCAAACAGCGAACTGAAGACTGCTGTATAAAAACATCGCTTGCCTTTGAACAGTGGCCGTTAGCTTCTGGCCTCGCTTTGTTGTCGACAAAAGAAAGCGCGACAAAGATTCGTAATTGTAGGAGCCCTCCCTGGGGTTTGAAAATGTCAATTAGACACGTGACCAGACCAGACCAGGGTCCAGGGTCTCTCTTCTCTCGCTCCAGGGGGCGGGAAGATGAGAGACCCTGGGAACGAGGTTGACCGCTAAGATGGACCGCTCACGAACTCATTTCGCCAAATTGCTTTTATGAAACATTGAACAACTCACCTAACCAACAAGCGAATGCTATGAGAGCTAAAGCAAGAACCACTATCAAAATGACTACCAAAAGGACTGTGAGCCACGGGAAGCCTTTCTTCGTTTTGAAACGGATGAAACTCCCTGAGTCGTAAGATCTGTAGGCATCAAAGGAACGCTGAAAGACCGCGTAGTTTGTACCCGAGTCCAGTTCGCCGTTGAGGTATTTTTTTGAGCCTGCCATGAAGAAAGAATATATATGATAAGTGAACTACATCGGCTCTCTTCACCCCAGGGAGGGGGGGAGTGGGGGGGGGGGGGGGGGGGGGGTCTTTCACCAGCTGGCTTATCAGGCCGGCGCTTAACTCCGGTTTCCAAAGCGTGAAGTGACTAGGAGCACCGCTATTCCCCTGGATGGGATGCTACTCCATCGCAGATAATCTCCCGGCACAATGACCCTGGCCAGCGCTAGAACCTAGACCGCTCGATCCGGAGTCCAACGCGCAAACCATTAGGCCAGCGCGTCTCCTACAAGCATCGCTTTCGACAGTCAATTGAAAAAAAAGCTACGTTGTCTTCCGTAGATGTTGTAATGAAAAAAAGTGATGTTGTTGTTGTGTTACCTGATTTAGACCTAGAATAATACTTTTCATCACCAATGGTGAACGATTCTTCCCCCTTGTCGTAATCAAACTCTGCAGTTATGTAAGGTTCACCGTCCACTCTGTTTTCATAATCTTTGACGATATCTTTCGCTGCGTATTTCTGGTCCGTGGAAGTGCCAATGTTTTGGCCTTCTTCTTTGAGCTGTTTGACGATAATCTGTGTGTAGCTAGAAGAAAACAACGGTAATTTTTGAGCTAATTTTTTTCAAAAGTTATAATTAGCGGGCACTTGGACGATAAGGATCTGGGCCCGGTTGTTCGAAAGTCGATTAACACTAATCCAGCATTAAATTAAAGTCAATCGAGTTTAATTTATCTTGTATAAAAGGGTTTTTTACTGCTAAAGTTTTGCAGAATTTGAGATTACTCAAATTAAAAAAATATTAACAACAAATGTCACTGAAAAGCTGCAAAACTGAAATCAATATTCGCGCAGGATATTTAGCATAACCTACTGACCGATTATCAGGTAAACGCACAATCTGATTGCCTACACAGGGGCCGTACCGCGTCTAACGATCGGTAGACGCTAGTTTGTCAGAGCGCGCGCGCGATTTAGCATGCACTCCCCTAGATATCTTGGTCCGAAATTATGGAACAAGCTTCCCAGCAAACTAAGGTCATCCACCTCCTTAAACAATTTTAAAGCCAACATACAGAGGATAAACCTGGAGGTGTTATCGGACGAGGGATGCCGGAGTTGCCACCTATGTAATAATTAATTAGTAATTAGTATTTAGTACTATAATCTTTTATCTTTAGTTATGTAATATAATTAAGCATTTTATAAATTGTATAATAGATCAATTTTATTTGTAATTCTTAGTTAAGTAGTTTATTTTTTAAATTATATAATTTTAGGTAGGTGTCCCCTATTAGTAGAGGGCTTTCCCTCGGCTAAAACATTCCTTTCATGGTACAAAATACCACGGCCATCTTGTATGTAGACAGACTTTTACCTTTTTTATAAAACATAAGGTCAAAGCAGGCCATTGCTCCATAAATATCTCTTGCACGCCTTGCGTACCTATGTATCACAATGTCATAGTGACAGTCGGGGGAACGAGTACCAGTTGCCGAAATCCCACCTCCGAGACGAGACTGAGCCCGCGGTTTTCGCCCCCGAATCTGCTATGCAACATGGCATATTTCCTGGCGCGATTGCTTTCGGAGTACTCGTGAGTGCTCGTGCTAGTTTTTGATTGGATAAAATGATTTGGAAACTCTTCGCGTGCTTCAACGAAGATTTCCGAAAAACGGCACTTGTTCCCCGACTGTAAAGCAGACACAGAGCATGAAAGACTATAACACCAACCTGGTTCGATTTCCATTACTCAAAAACTCTTTCCTCTCCAGTTTAAGCACAGCTCCATTGCGTTCAACGTCACTGATGTCAACAGTGGCAGGAGCTAAAATGAAAAGTAATAGTGCAGTTAGAAACTCTATTTAGCCCCCCCCGGTTTATTAATATTAGGTCTCACAAGAAGGGGGGGAGGGGTTATAATGATAATAATTATTACGCTTTGGCGGAGCGGCACTGTGGCGGCATAGGCATGGTGGTAGGGACTCCGCCCTCACACCCGCCGTCAGACGCCCCGCGCTTTGATTGGCGGAACGGCAGACGCAGGTTGAAAAACGTTGGGCCGTAGTTTTAATCTTTCATCGTTAACCTATTCGCTATCTGTTTCAATCTTGTCCAATTTTGACCATCCACACTTCATTGCGGCTTCGTAGTAATTGCTTTATGTTTTTCTATGGTTTGGAACCATTATTTAGTAGTTTCAATCTATTTTAAGACTAGTTTATGTGTAACAGAATTGCGAAAATTGCGTAACATAGCCCCTTAAGATATCTACATAAACACACCCGGGCCGTGACCCGCGAGTCTCTTCCGGGTTGTTCGTCCCTCGAAAAAAGCAAAAGCCTATTAACTTGTAGACTACGAGTAGTCCCTCATTTTTCTAAGGGATCGAGCGGGCGAGCGCGTGGAAATTACCTCCTGCGCGTCGCGTCTTCTCGCGGGAGGTGATTTCCACCCGCTTCGCGCGCGCTCACCCGCTCGATCCCTGAGAAAAATGAGGGACTACTCGTAGTCTAATTAACTTGCAAAGGTAAAGAATGTTTCTCTGGTAACGTACTACTTATTTCTGTTTTAATTGTCGGTGATGGTGATGGTGGTGACGATGACGACGGTGGTGGCGATGACGATGGTGATGGCCTTGGCGCAACCAATGACACAGAATATTGAGCTTCAAATCCCCGATCAAGTGTTGATCCAGAATGGAACTTCACAAACATCTGGTGACCGCTCGACAACATCTCATTCTGATCTGAGCCTTTACAAAATCGCCCCAGCGAAGCAGTTCTTGCCGAGGCACCATTGTACACCTCCACATAAGTACACGATTCCGAGCTGCAGTCGAGCGCACACGAACCAAGGACGAAATCAGTGAATGCGAATTTCACATATTTACCCACTGGTACAGTAATAATCCAGGTGCAATTCTGGGACGCAGTATAGTTGCTCATAGGATAGTTTGGACTGCTTAACTTTCCGTTACCGGACAGAGGAATTGCTTCAGTAGGACAAACTGAAAAGAAAAAATTCGATGACATAATTATGCAACTCGTAGGAAAAGGAACCTTATATATTTTACCCATCAGTGACTTATGGTCTTATAGTATGGGGTTCCTGTGGGAAAACGCTCTTTGATGAGCTCGAAAAAATACACGTACGCGCCGCAAAGATAATATATAACATACCTTAGATTGGTATACGCCCAGTAAAGAGGTCCTCGCTCGTACCGTATTAGACACCGAAGGAATGAATTAACAACAGTCGAACCCCTATTAAGCGGCCACCCTCGGGAAAATAGTAACTGGCCGTTTAATAGGGTTTCGTCAGAAATTAGCATAAGCAGGAGCCAATGGGCTCATGGCATAAGGCGTGGTAGAAACGTCACTTTATTTGAATACAAACACGCTTGGAGGCTTGTAACAACTGTGTGTTTGAATGTTTTTATCAATCGGTACCTCCTATTTCAGACTCTTATCTGTCATCAGCGTTTACAAAACAAGGCCAAACTACGTGTATTAAATTCTTGGTTTTAGTGGCCGCTTAATTAATAGGGGCATAAAAAAACAACAGGAGAACTCTCATCGGGACGGCCAAAAGGTGGCCGCGGCCGCTTAACAGGGGGTGGCCGCTTAATAGGGGTTCGACTGTATACTGTATTTTTTCGATTAAATGCCGGGGGCGTTCAAAACTCGACCTTATAGATCAACGTTGATTTGACCCCGGCGTTAATCGAGGAAATACGCGGGTACTTAACATGTAATTTACCCATATATATGTTGTGTTGTATACGTTCATCTACAACTGATGGAGTCAGTTAGTTTTTAGCCTATGAATAGGCTCCGCGGTGGGGATGTGGTAAAAAGAAAACTGCGAGCGAAGGGGCGCCTCCCTCTCTCCCCAGGCTTCACCCGGCTCGCATGCCATTTTCTTTTTACCCCATCCCCACAGCGGAGCCTATTCATAGGCTAGTTAGTTTTACTACTTACTTGGAGGAGTGTAGTTCAGTTGCCTGTAAGTTGCCTGAAATCCATCGTACATGAAGGGCATACTATTACCAGAGACAAACATCACAGTCAGCCTGTCAAGATTTGAGTAATATTTTATTTTTTGGTGGCTACCACATATTCTTCCACTCGCACCAGGATCATCGGAGAAGCCATTTTGAACTTGCAGATAATCACACGTACATTCACCACTTGCTCCACAACTTTCAATGTTGATGGGTTCAATTTCTAGCACAATACGGTTTCCCTGACTTGCTGTGATTTGCCAGCTACAGGTCTGGTTATCTGGATACAATCTGGGATAATAAGGGCTGCTGATAACGCCTGATGTTTCATTAAGGGTCATGTTTGCAGGACACACTGAAAAAAGTAGACAAATACATCTCATTTATACTACTGTGGCAATTTATAAACCTATTTAAACGAGGAGTACGCCCTGTCACATCCACTCTTCGTTTTCCGAGATCGAATAAGCATCCGCTTCGTCGTACGTGCAGTACGTGTAAAAGATTTTATCAAACCAGTCTCCAGTCTCGACGCGTCTCCTCCCTCGCGTGCGGCCCTCCTCTCTCTCGCGCGGCCCTCCTCTCTCGCGCGCGGCCCTTCAACTTGTGTCCTGTATTACTCTACCCTGCGAGACAGAGATTCACAAACTTGTCAAAAACAAACAGCACCACATGAAAGTACTGCTCAATAGCTTTCATTTGAATGGTCACACACTAGGGTTTCATCCACATATACTTAAAAGTTAGAACCACCTTGTACAGCATAATAAACAGTGCCACACGATAGTACTGCCTTTCATTTGAATGGTCACACACTAGGGTTTCATCCATATACTTAAAAGTTAGAACCACCTTGTACAGCATAATAAACAGTGCCACACGATAGTACTGCCTTTCATTTGAATGGTCACACACTAGGGTTTCATCCACAGACTTAAAAGTTAGAACCACCTTGTACAGCATAATAAACAGTACCACACGATAGTACTGCCTTTCATTTGAATGGTCACACACTAGGGTTTCATCCACATACTTAAAAGTTAGAACCACCTTGTACAGCACAATAAATAGTGCCACACGATAGTACTGCCTTTCATTTGAATGGTCACACACTAGGGTTTCATCCACAGACTTAAAAGTTAGAACCACCTTGTACAGCATAATAAACAGTTCCACACGATAGTACTGCCTTTCATTTGAATGGTCACACACTAGGGTTTCATCCATATACTTAAAAGTTAGAACCACCTTGTACAGCATAATAAACAGTGCCACACGATAGTACTGCCTTTCATTTGAATGGTCACACACTAGGGTTTCATCCACAGACTTAAAAGTTAGAACCACCTTGTACAGCATAATAAACAGTACCACACGATAGTACTGCCTTTCATTTGAATGGTCACACACTAGGGTTTCATTCACATACTTAAAAGTTAGAACCACCTTGTACAGCACAATAAACAGTGCCACACGATAGTACTGCCTTTCATTTGAATGGTCACACACTAGGGTTTCATCCACAGACTTAAAAGTTAGAACCACCTTGTACAGCATAATAAACAGTTCCACACGATAGTACTGCCTTTCATTTGAATGGTCACGCACTAGGGTTCATCCACAGACCAAAAGGCACAACCACATTTATTGACTCAATGTTTGACTGTGGGAGTGAAAGGGTTAATGGCTCCGTCAATTCCAAGCCCGCTCATCCCCCCCCCCCCCGGGCATTTGTCGGGCATTTGTCATTTTTTGTCAGAAGGTTGAAAATGCCCCACGGTGGGGTCAGCTTACATGCACAAAATCTCATATGAAAAATTGTCAAAAACAAACAGCACCACCTCAAAGAATTGCTCAAAAGCTTTCATTTGAATGGTCACACACTAGGGTTTTATACACAGCCTTGAAAGTTAGCTAGAACCACATTCTGATTAACTCAAGGTTTGACTCTGGGAGTGAACTAAGGGTTAAATCTACACTACAGGTATGTAATCAAGAAAACTTTGGTCAGTTTCAACAGACGATGACCAAGCAACAATTTGATCAGCAAGTCCCCTTCTTTGTTTCTGTCACTAAGCTATTATGGATTTCCTCGGAAACTTATTGGCCCCACGTACGCAAACTTACTTTCCTTCCTTCCTTTTCTTTATGGCTCCGTCAATTCCAAGCCCGCTCATCCCCCCCCGGGCATTTGTCGGGCATTTGTCATTTTTTTGTCAGAAGGTTGAAAATGCCCCACGGTGGGGTCAGCTTACATGCACAAAATCCCCACGGTGGGGCTTCAGGAGCAGTGCAAATGCCCGACCCACGGAAAAAAAAAAAAAAACTTTTTTGAGAGGATCGAGGAATTTAAAAATCTAAATTCCAAGCAGAACTATTAATGATGGATACTATAATTGTTCACAAATACATAGCTCTTTATTTATACCTGTAATCATGATTTTTGGAACATGGTGTTGAAGTCGAAGCTTCGTTCCGCCATCTTTGACGTCTTTGGTTCGCACGTGGAAAGCAACGGTGTAAATGTTTGCACATGTGGGGTGGGGCTACGGTACACTTGAAAAGTGCGGGACTCAAACGAGGTTTAATATCAACTCAGTTTTTATATTTTTCTATCGGGGGCAATCAGGAAATTTTAAATAAACAACAAACCGTGTACGTCTTTTAAAATACGAAAGATCGCGTTGCCTTTGACAAATGCCCCACCCCCGGGCTGCCCGGTTATAGCAAATGCCCCACCCTAGGGATGGAAAAGTGGTAAAATGCCCGACAAATGCCCGGGGGGGGGGGGGGATGGTCGGGCTTGGAATTGACGGAGCCATAAGAAGCATACTTACGTGTTTCTTTATTTATCGCCTTGTACGATAAATTGAATCCTGGATTTTGATTGCCGGTAGATAAAAATGTCATTTGAATGGAATTTCCCAAAGAGTAGACTGGAGGAGGAAGATCTTGACCACAAAGCTTGAATTCTGGAGCTCCATCATGTGACGCAACATTTGTGATTAAAACACGGGCTCCTTGCGCTCCCCCAGAGCAGTCTGTATTTTGAAATGGTTCTAAAGTGAAGCTGATGAATGTAAATTTGATGATGGGCCCACTGGGAACTATGATATTCCAGGTACAATTGCTGTTTTGGGGGAAGTTGTTGGGAAAATTGGGGCTTGAAACGAATCCATAAGACCCACGAAGATGATCTCCTCCTTCGCATGCTAAAAGCAAACAAGAATACACCGGGTCACTTTGTTATCATGGCCCGACTCTCTCTTTCTCCAATTCACTAATATTTATTTTTAACCGGCGTGGGCCTGGGGCCCAGCCCGGTTAATAAAATAGCTTCTGTTTTTTTTTTTGTCGTCGATCTCTTATACCTCTACTCCGCCAAAGTGCTAGGAGGAGAGCTAGGGGTGAGTATGAATATATATGAATGTATTCGCCTTGTGAAAGATTTTCTCGGGGAAGAACGAAGCCCGGACTCGAGAGAGCGGCGGAAATCGAGCCTATGTGAAAGTTGGACTGGTCCAAATAGATATTAATTTAGGACCGCGTAAACACATCGGAGCGGCGTACAGATTTCGCAACGTCGGTGAGTTTGACTCGTCAAAATATTAAATCATTGTACTCACTACTAGGTGGACACACTAGGAGCGCCATTAGATCAATTTTTTTTTATCAAGGCTACGTTACATTTCGCCAGGGTCATAATATTGTCCTGTTTGTTTTGTGTGAAATACATTTCTTTTCCGTAAAGGAAAACAGAAACTTGCCCAGACTCGCAGATTTATGTAAACAGAAACTTGCTGAGACGTGCAGATTTATATTTGGACGATTACGTCATAGGGTCACGTCGAATCGTGACTTGAAGAGATTGTCTGTGAGGTGCGTACGTACATCACATACACTAGAAGCGCCATTAGATCAAATTTTTTATCAAGGCTACGTTACATTTCGCCAGGGTCATAATATTGTCCTGTTTGTTTTGTGTGAAATACATTTCTTTTCCGAAAAGGAAAACAGAAACTTGCCCAGACTCGCAGATTTATGTAAACAGAAACTTGCTGAGACGTGCAGATTTATATTTGGACGATTACGTCATAGGGTCACGTCGAATCGTGACTTGAAGAGATTGTCTGTGAGGTGCGTACGTACATCACATACACTAGAAGCGCCATTAGATCAAATTTTTTATCAAGGCTACGTTACATTTCGCCAGGGTCATAATATTGTCCTGTTTGTTTTGTGTGAAATACATTTCTTTCCGAAAAGGAAAACAGAAACTTGCCCAGACTCGCAGATTTATGTAAACAGAAACTTGCTGAGACGTGCAGATTTATATTTGGACGATTACGTCATAGGGTCACGTCGAATCGTGACTTGAAGAGATTGTCTGTGAGGTGCGTACGTACATCACATACACTGGAAGCGCCATTAGATCAATTTTTTTTTCAAGGCTACGTTAGATTTCGCCAGGGTCATTTCCTTTGCCTAAATGATATTTTATGAATATTGTCCTGTTAAATAATTGTCATTTTGTGTGAAATACATATCTTTTCCGTATATTTTCTGAGAAAAACAGAAACTTGCTGAGAAATGCAGATTTATAAATAAGGACGATTACGTCATGGGGTCACATGAGTCAACGTCTGTGATAAACCAGGGTCGCCGTTAGGTCAAATTTCATATCAAGCTATTACTTTTGATTTGAACATGAATACTCTGCTGTTTATTTAGTGTGAAATACATTACTTTTTCGTGTTGGTGCAGCAATTCACTTCCTTGTATGCAGAAGATTTATAAATAACAACCATTACGTTACAATATCACATTTTGACTCACGCAATTTGTCGAACTGTGACTAGAATAGCTGCGAATGATGATGGTGCAACGCGGAACGTCTGCGATTGATGGTTCAACACCGATTCGTACCTATGTTGTCGTGTTTTTTCCTCTTATTCAACTTTGGCTTTATATTGAGGAATGATCTTCAAAGACTGCTCAGAGGCAAGAAAATTGACAGTAGGCACTATACGCAAACATCAGACTTCAGCGTGACTGCCGTGACTAATCTGATAGATTTCAAGCAAGAAAGCAGGTAAAACGGCTTGCTTGCTTGATAAAAAAAAGCCCGGTTATATTTTCTTCGAAAATTCTTGTTTTAATATTAAGGAGCTTAAACGCGGGGGCGCACTATAAAACGGGCTTGGCTCCCCCTACCTTCCGGCTAATTTGCATTCAGTCTTATATTTCTTTGGAAATTTTAGCTCCGCTATAAACCGTCATTTATCAAAGCTTACTCGAATAACCATGCGAATATGTGGATTTTAATTTCGCGGGTTGGGAGTTCATTAGCCCTATTTATAAAAAAAAAACATTTCTAAATTCCAATTTGATCTGGAAACAGTGGATAGAAGAGCCACTCTGTGGATTTCCACTGAAATTCCCATTTTATTTATTTATACGTCGTATTTAGCCGCAATTCAGTCGCTTCTGACTTCAAGCGATTTCAGCAAGTTTTCTGGGACTTGAATTACATTCGACGCGACTGAAATGCGACGTATAAATTGGGCCTATATGTTCTCTCAGTTTATTACTGTGGATGTAACTTGCTAAATTGTTTTCAAAATAACTACGCTTTTGTCAAGCTTCCAACTATAACATACTGCAACCTAAAAATAACTGTTTCAAACTTTTTAAAAGACTGACAACTTTGAAGCCAAAAGCATGGAGTTTGGATGGAATCCACAGCGTCTCTTCTCTTCCACTGTTTCCAGATCGAAGCGTTGGTTTTTGTGGAGGGAGGAAAATCGGAGTACCTGGCGAAAAATCCTCGGAGCAAGGATGAGAACCAACAACAAACTGAACTCCCAACATATGACGCCGGTTCTGGGATTCGAACCCAGGCCACATTGGTGGGAGGCGAGTGCTCTCACCACTGCGCCATCCCTGCTCCCTCTAATAATGATTTAGATTACGAGACTAAACGTGGGAAACATGGTCCATAAAACTCTCGAACTTTAGAAGATGGGAAAAAATTACCACAAATAGGGTGATCTATAGTAATCCTATTTTTTTATCACGGGGTGGTCAAATTTTAATTATCGATTTAATCATCGACCAATGGTCAATTTATATCACAAAGAGATTCACCTGACAACACAGAATATTGAGCTTCATATCCTCGATCAAGTGTTGACCCAGAATGGGACCTCACAAACATCTGTTGACCGCTCGAGAATGTCTCTTTCAGAACTGAGCCTTTACAAAATCGACCCAGCGAAGGAGAGCTTGCCGAAGCCCCGTCGTACACCTCCACATAAGTACACGCTTCCGAGCTGCAGTCGAGCGCACATGAACCAAGGGCGAAATCAGTGAATGCGAGTTTCACATGTTTACCCGCTGGTACAGTAATAATCCAGGTGCAATTCTGGGACGCAGTATAGTTGCTCATAGGATAGTTTGGACTGCTTAACTTTCCGTTACCGGACAGAGGAATTGCTTCAGTAGGACAAACTGAAAGAAAATATTCAATCACATAACTACATGCAACACATAATTTGTTTCATGATTAAAATCCGCAGCCTCATGGCCACACTATAAGATAAAGTCTTCGCAAAGTATAGTGGCGCACAACTGCATGCTGGAGCTTATTCCACATTCTGCAGCATGAGCGACTAGGAGTATAACTCCAGTGGGAGGGAGGGGGAGGGGGGCGAGGCTGGATGTGATGCTGGTCCATCCCATGATATGACCATAAAAACCACCCAATAGGCTTGAAAGGATGTGTGTCGCTGGATTGTGTCCAGTCTGTGAATTTGTATGGTTTCTATACCTTGACCAGAGCGGATCTATAAGTATTTAACATAACCCACTTACCGACTATCAGGTAAACGCTCAATCTGATTGGCTACACAGGGGCCGTGTGGCCCGTCTAATAGCTCACTTTGGAAAAGAGTTACTGCTCGAGCGTTTGTGGGATCGTTTGGAGGGAGGGGGGGGGGGGGGGGGGGGAGCGCGGGAGGGGGGAGGTCAACTGCACTGACGCGCAGATGACGAATAGTTGAAACTGACGCGATTTTTTAGCGTGAAATAAAGAATCTTTTTTAGTTGATTGCAGAAATCTACAATAACATTCTTGAAGGAAAATCCTAATACGGAAAGATTACAGATGCCCGAAATATAGTATTTCCTTTCTTTATCAACAGCTGTAGTAGTATTGTTGTGCATTTTAACTACTTGTTTACGATTTTTTCCTACCTTGGTTGGAAATAATAATAAAATATTTATAGAGGGCCAGCATCTTAAGCGTTCAAAGGCGCTTTACAAGAAAAACAATTAAAACATAAGGCACTAATAAAAATGCAAAGTTTAAAAATGGGTTTAATTACTATGTCAGAAAGGTTTCCTTAGCTTACTATGATTTGCCAGAGGAACTTCGGTCTGATCTTAGAGACTTCTATTCTTCTATTTTTACTACTTACTTGGAGGAGTGTAGTTCAGTTGTTTGTAAGTTGCCTGAAATCCATGGTAAGACTTGGGCAAATTACTATCAGAGACAAACATCACATTCAACCTCTCAAGATTTGAGTAATATTTTATTTTTTGGTGGGTACCACATATTCTTCCACTCGCACCAGGATCAACGGAGAAGCCATTTTGAACTTGCAGATAATCACACGTACACTCGCTACTTGCTCCGCAACTTTCAATGTTGATGTCTTCAATTTCTAGCACAATACGGTTTCCCTGGCTTGCTGTGATTTGCCAGTTGCAGGTCTGGTTATCTGGATATTTTCTGGGATAATAAGGGCTGCTGATAACGCCTGATGTTTCATTAAGGGTCATGTTTGCAGGACACACTGAAAAAAGTAGACAAATACATCTCATTTATACTACTGTCACATATTGAAACGAGGAGTTACACCCTGCAAAAGTCATTTTAAGACTAGAGGATCCAAACCTCCGGTCACGGTTATGATTTCCTTTGTTATGACTTTATGAACTATTATTATGAGTTTGAGAAGTAATTACTTACGTGTTTCTACATTTATCGCTATGTATGATCGCATGTATGATGCTTTTCCGGCATCACATCTTTTTGACAAATTTCTGATGGTTTTCATTTCAACTGGCCATTCAAAAAGCAAGAACTATGAGAGGTGGAGTTGTCAAGCGTGTTCTGACAATTAATCTCCGCCTCCCAGAGTTCTTGCGATTTGATTTGCTAGTGTAAATGGAAGCCATCAGAAAGCTGCCAAAAAGCTGTCAAAAATTAATCAAAAACTTTGCTGAATGGCAACGGTTGGGCGCTCTTCACTGCAACTTACAGTCATCAGAGATTGCCATGTACGATGCATTGAATCCTGGATATTCATTGTCGGTAGATAACAATGTCATTTGAATGGAATTTCCCAAAGAGTAGACTGGTTTAGGAATTTCATGTTGCCCACAAAGCTTGAATTCTGTAGCTCCATCATCTGACCCAACATTTGTGATAAAAACACGGGCTCCTTGCGCTCCCCCAGAGCAGTCTACATTTTGAAATGGTTCTAAAGTGAAGCTGATGAATGTAACTTTAATGATGAGCCCACTGGGAACTGTGATATTCCAGTTACAATTGCTGTTATTGGGAAAGTTGTTCGGAAAATTGGGGCTTGAAACGAATCCACTCGATCCACTAAAGAACACTCCTGGCGAGGTGCATGCTGCAAAGGAAATGGATGTTATCAACAACATAGAGTGGTAAAGTATGGGGTCACAAATGTTCAAATTATTTTTATCAAGCCCCAAAATCCCATCATTAAAGAAAGATTGCTGCGGTATGATCAGCCACAAACTTTCAACTTGTTAGCACAAATAGAACAGAAGATATAGAGGTTAAAAGTTTGGTACTGTCACATATATACAAACCTCTCTAATTTAAATTTTTGCGCCTGTTCTAAACTGAAGGAACAGACGCAAAATTAGAAGAGCTTGTCAGTGGAAAAATTAAAACCTGTGCCCACATCTTGGCCACAAATTACAATGGAGAGCTCATTTTTGGCAAGTAGACGTTTATTGGCATGCTTTCTCCGAATAGCTGATCAAATTTCATAATTTCGTAAATTTAATTTGTGTGACGTCATAACTTTAGTACTCTGTTATGAGCAGAGCGAAGTGCGATACAACAGGAGGGGTGGGGGTGGGTGCTGTGCTCGGGAACCTAAACGCGTACCCGATATAAAGGAAAAGTCACATTTATAAAACCGCGATAAAGATAAAGAAGGTACCCTAAGGATCCACCGCGATCAAACAAAAAAAATAAACTACGCTGACAAACCTCAACATTAAACCGTGTTTTAAAACACGTCTAACTTTTTTGGTAAACGTCCAAAAAAATATGGTAAATCAACAGAATGCTCAACCTCGTTCCCAGGGGGCGGGAAGAAGAGAGACCCTGGGAACGAGGTTGCAGAATGCTGGAAATATACTGAACTTCGCGGTTAAAAAGTCTAAATTTCTCAACTTACTTTTGTTTCCTTTCGCAAATTACGTTTTCTCGAAAATTCTGCGTGACACCGTAATGGTTTTCCTTTAAAATTTTGCGTGGGAAATTGGCGCGCGTGCGACCAGAATTTACGCCTTTGCGGATGCTCGAGCATTTGACCGCGGTGGCGGCGCGGTGGCCACCACGGTGCATTCAATTCTCGTTCGCAGCGCCTCCGTTTCTTTTGGTCACATGGTCAGCGAAACTACTCGTTTCCGGCTCATAGAAAAAAAACCCGAGGAGCTCTGAGGAGCTGACCGCGGTGAACCCAAGGAATCGTGTCGGTGGAATATATGTTCGGTAGGATTATAATCGCCTCAGATATTCGGATTAAAGTGATGAAAAACTGGAGTTTTCTCTAGTGAACTGTCACCTAGAACTTTCGTAATACCAGAAAATTAATGCTTTGTTTTTAATGCTAGGATTTTCAGAAAGGCAATTTCAGCTCGCAAATTCGGATAATTAGTCGATTTCATTTCCTAAAAATATATTTAGTTTACATAACTATCCCTTTAAAAAGCCCTAAACTATATGGGAAAATAGAAAAAAAAATGAGTTACTGAAAATTCCTCGTTGGTTCACATAAAAACACTCCAACAACAGTAACTAAAATGTTACCAGGTGCTTTATTTGATAAGAACTTTTTCTATTAAACCGATCAACCTCCGTTAAAGAAAATCTTGGATCCGCCTTTGAAATCGCTCTGCTCCAACCTCGTTCCCAGGGTCTCTCTTCTTCCCGAACACAAACAAAAAAATACAGTCGTGGGAACAAGTACCAGTTGACGGCGAAATCTCGCGTCCGAGACGGGACTGAGCCCTCGGTTTTCGAAGTTGCTAAGCAACATGACGTATTTGCTGGCGCCATTGCTTCTGGAGTACTCGCGCTTGTTTCTGATTGGATAAAAAGATGAGAAACTCTTCGAGTGCTTCGACAAAGATTTGCCAAAACCGGCACTTGTCCCCCAACTGAATAATATAATAGGCAAGAATGAAACATGCAGAAATGTCAAATTAACTTACGATCAGTTGCCACCACAGCCAAAAAGGAAACTGCAAGATAGATATAACAAACACGTTTAGTGGGAATGTATGAAAACGTGACTTTTCACTGATACCGTAAAGTTTCGAAAGTCAACGAATCCCCGAAAGTAGCGATAAAATTTAACGATAGTTAGAAAATTCCTAAAGTATCGACCCCAACTACAATTTGAATTTGTTAGGAATAACAGATACCAGACTACAAAACAGTCGTTTTATCGTTCGCAAGGGGCGAAGCGCCGAAAAGCGTGGATTAAGCGCGAGCCTCACACGTCCGTCCAGTCCCACTCTCCGTTTTCACACTCGCTCCAGACCTTTCGTTCGACGACAACAACAACAACAACAACAAGCTTTATTTGCATGACCATAAATCATTACTGTATTGCAAAAGCGTAGAATAATACTGATAGAAAACGAACTAAAATTAAAATAGAAATAGAAATTAAAAAAACACAATGGAAAAGAGAGTTACATGTACATCTTAATTATCAAACTAGACTGATAAAAATGTGTTTCGTAGATCAATACAGGAGGAAATTAACTTTACCAACTGTATTCAAAGACCGCGCGCATTCGTATGACAGACCAACGCAAAAAAAATACGACTGTTTTGTAGTCTAGATACCAAGAGAGGATGATCTATTAAAAGCCCCTTCCACACGAGCAAGTTTTCCTTGACAAGTTTTCCTTGCCCGTGTGGATAAACAACAAATTTAATTTGACAAGTTTTTCCTTGACAAATTTTATTTACTCGTGTGGAAGATAAACAATTTTTCTTTGACAATTTTTCTTTGTAACAACAATAATATTATTGTACAGCGGATTATCGTCTTTAAAATGTGTCGCGAGCAACAAGATAAGGCCGCTGGGCACCAGGGATTCCTTGTCAAGTTTTCCTTGTTGCACGTCCACACGAACAAGTTTCGCAACTTGGCTATTTTTCCTTGACAAGTGTCCTTGTTCAAAAATTGGTACGCTTGTTTTTGAACAAGCCCTGAAGGACACTTGTCAAGGAAAACATTGCCAAATTTCCACACGAGCAAGGAAAACTTGTCAAGGAAAACTTGTCAAGGAAAACTTGCTCGTGTGGAAGGGGCTTAAGAGAAGCATTCCCCATACATGGGTCTCTTCCAATGATCAGTTTTTTATAATCTATTTTTAACTTTCCATTCATAGCTGAGCTATCATAGGAGCGCTATCTGATTGGTCAGTTCGAGTAACGTGATGTCGGAGCATCGATCAGAAGGAAATAAAAATAACTTTTATAGCATGACGCGCAACTATTTAATAATAGATTAGATTTCAAAAGTTGTCAAGAGGCACGGGAAATCCTTCTCTTAAGGCCGTGGCAAACGAGGAAACATTGTTGCGGACGCAAATGTTTCCCCGTTTGCCGGCGCACGCGACGCAAATTTTGCGTCCGAGACGCAAAAAATGTTTTTGAATTCTTTCAGAAACATTTTGCGTCCGCAACAAATATTTTCCCGTTTGCTCGCCGAGACATTTGCGTCCACAACAATGTTTCCGCAACAAAATATATGTTTCCTCGTTTGATGCGGTCTTATTCGTTCGTTCGTTCGTTCGATATACGTACACGAAATGTCAGCATCAAACAGGTCATCATTAATTTTACTCAGGGAGGGGCGACCAAAGGGAAACAGACAGTGGGGGGTGGGAACTCTGAAGAGTTGAGGCAAGAGAGGAATGCAAATGCTTTTTAATTATTTTCATTCCTACGTAGCTGTTTACGTATAGCGTAGTCTAAGAGTTCCGACTTTTTCCTTCTCGATCTCTCGCGAAAACTAGAAACAGGCGTTTAATACCAACGAAATGTGTCTGCTTCCCACTGTTTCCTGCACCATGTACGCGGATACGAGCTGCCACGTAGATTTGGTTGCTTTTCAGAACATTCTTGAAGCCGAATTTTAAATCAATAATGCATGTTTAACATTTGCAAAAGTCTCGATCTGACGGCGATCTGACGGTGATCTGGGTGAACGTTTAGGTGGCTAACACCTTTAAATGGCTAGAGGTATCTTTTTTCTATGTCTAACATGTTACGAATGTCATTTTAGTCCAGTCCGAGTAGATTGTTTTCATTTTTAGTCTAGTCCGAGTCGATCCGAGTTAATCCGACCCGGACTGGCGATCCGAGTTGATCCGGTCCGATCCGACTGATCCGGTCCGACTTTTGTACCTGCCTGTTTCCAAGCTTTAGTCGTCACTCTCTCAGAATATTAAATGAAATGAACTATCTTTTAATTACAATGGTCTTCATAGGTTTTTAAAGTTCGATTGGTAAACAAACCGTGAACTAACAAGAAGCTATTAAAGAAAGGATACTAATTTATAAAACTGAAATATTGAGTTGGAAGTTGTATGCAACTGAATTTAAAACAGTTTTAAATGCAGCGCAATCAAACACGGACGATGAAGACAAAGTTAAAAGAACGAGAAACAATAAATACAACTGCAAGTATAAACTTAATCACCGATAGAGCTGCTTTGTGATCAAGTTAGTATCTTGACAACTGATTTCATTACTCACCAGCAACAATAGCTACATTCCAAGCCGAAGCCATGTTTGCGAGGCTCGCTCTCGATCGATCAGGTTTTCTCCCTTTCTTGTCGAGGAATTGAATAGCTGTTATGGCGATTAATTGAACGTTTCTTGTGTCTAGATACCCGGCAGCCGGGAAGTGTTTAAAAAAAACTAGATACCCGGCAGTCTGAAATTCTAATAGAATTTATACGAAATATATCATTTTAAAATTCTTCTGAGAATAGTCGATCTTTGTTTAGAAATGTCAAGCGATTTCACACATTATTTTGGCTTCGTAGTTGAGGAATTTTTCGAGCTTGGGCATCGGCTATAAACTGGCTCGATGTTTTCGACACTTAGAAAATATTCGTGCGCTGACTCGCTCACTGACTCACGGAATTGAATCAACTCTCATAGAATATCCACAAAAATTATCATTGAAACCCCCTGAGAGTATTTGATCTTTGTTCAGAAATTCCAAGGGATTATAAATAATGTTTTGAATTGGTTTTGTAGTGGACGAATTCTCCGAGCTTGGGCATACTATAGAATCTCGACTCACGGGCACGGTTTTTCAAAAAACTAGATACCCGGCAGTTAGTTAGAAATTCATAGATGTGTTGCCATGCAAAGTGTACAACTTGAATATATAGAAGCCCGAAGTTCAGAAATCGCTTGGTATTTCTACACAGAGATCGAATACTCTCAGCACTGTTCGAATGAAAATTTTCGTGGAAAAACGGTAAGAGGCTCCGACTGCCGTGTATCTAGTTTTTTGAAAAACCGTGCCCGTGAGTCGAGATTCTATAGTATGCCCAAGCAAAACTCGTCTAAAACGAGCTGCGACAGGCTGACGTCAGTTGCGTGACTGGCAACGTTTTAGGGATGGACCATTTAACTTCTGAGGGGAGGGGGGGGGGGGGGGGGATTTGGTATAGGCGCGAATTTTCATGCGCCATTCTCGTCCCCAGAGGCCACGATCCTTTTGGTCAGTACCAAGTGGCCGGTTCCAACAGGTTCGGAAGTCCGCGAATCTCGGACTTCTCGTCAAATCTGACAAATCTGATTGGCTGAGTATACAGAAAGAGTACTCTGCGCATGTTCAACAAATTGGTTCCGGCCAGAGGCAATCTCGTACCCAGATCTAGAGTCAACGGTCTTCTCGGTCAGCGTGTCGTCGCCAGGTTAGACTCTGGGGGAATGGAATAAATATCGATTTTTTTGATTGGCTGTCTCGTGTAACAAACAATGGCCGGAATACCAGATTTCTGGGATTCAAAAATTCCATTCCCCCAGAGTCTAACCTGGTGACGACTCCGCTGACTGAGGAGACCGTTGACTCTGGGTACGAGATTGGGCCAGAGGTACCGATTCTTGTTGCTGACCAAAAGGATCGTGGCCTCTGGGGACGAGAATGGTCTTTTCGCGTCTCGTCCCGCGCGCTCCCTCGAAGTCACGCTCTACTAGACAACTGACTCATGCCAGGGCCCGGTCACGATAGATTGTTAGCGTAAATTTGATTTTCAATTTGTCCTTTGTCCTAAACAGGGTCCTAAAATAGAGGATGTTGTAGTATAGATATTTTAGTTTTCTTTAGTTGTACAACCATGTATATTTTAAAATATATCATACCTGCTCCATGAAAGACATTAATATAGAACACCATTGTAAATAAAAATAATAATTACTGCAGGGACAAAAATGAAGATTGATTGACTGCAAACTGGGTCAGGGTTTCAAACCCTCAGCGGTACCCCTATACCCAAACATGGGTCAAGTACCCCCCCCCCCCCCCCCCCTAGCACCTAGCCGGCGCCAAGCGCGGGAAAACGCGTGTAACCAAGTCGCGATTGGTTTTGGTTTTGCATCTGATTGGTTGTGTAGGAAGCGCGAGTTTTTTAAACCAATCATAGAGCATAGTAAAGCAAAACCAAAGCAATACAGCGATTACTTTCGACAGTCAATTGAAACCCGCTCTGAAAGCAAATTTTGAAAATTTACTGGAGGATATCGCTTGGGGCATATCCTTGGATATTCCCCAGTTTTGGTGAGTCGCGTGACTTGTTTAGACCAATATCACGTGAGAAACTAAAATTTGATTAATTTCAATGCTTGAAAGCTTCCAGTTATTTACATTGCCAACGACGAAACCTCAGCAATGATGTAAAACAATATTTAACTGTATTGATCAAGAATTTTGGAAAACTAGTTAATAAAAGGAAGGAAGAGCGCATCCTCGGAGACCCAGGGACAGATAATTGGCGAGAGAGGAAGACAAAACGGGCGAAATCACTCCCCCTGGGGGGAGGGGGGGGGGGTACTCCCTATAATGGACTATACGGGGAGGCTCCGCCAGAAAGGGGTAGGGATTTCACGAGTTGGAGTATAGAAAAGGGTAGGAATTTCACGAGTTGGAGTATAGAAATGGTTAGGGAAAACTGTCATTTAGGTATGAGGTGGACTGCAGGTTTGAAGTTCTTAGCCATCGTAAGACAGCTTCCTTCCACTTCCTTCTGGGGATATACTGATTGTTAATTAAGTTCATTCCAAGGGTATAGAAAAGGGATGCAGTGTTTCTACTGTAGGTATGTGAAAGGGGTACCATTTTCATAATTTCTATGGAAGGTATATGAAAGGAGTACCTTTTCTGTCAAAAAATGGTATATAAAAGGGTAAGGGGTTGGACCTCTGGGCGGAGCCTCCCCGTATAAAACGTTTTTGAGTACCCCCCCCCCCCCCCCGGGGGGGATCACTGCGCGCGAAAGTTTACTTCACCGTCAAGTAAACTTTCTCACGCACCCATTTCGCCAGTTTTATATTCCTCCCTCCCCAATTATCCGTCCCTGGGTCTCCTGGGATGGGATGGGATGGGAGGGGGGATTAAGAAAATGCGCTTGTCATTGTCTTTTTGAATCTTTTTCTGACACAACACAAGAAGTTGTTTCAATATTAATACATTTATTGTTATTGACATCAATGTGGCTAGTCTTTGTTTACAACAAAGTAGGTGCTTACATATGTGTAACAGCCAGAACTTAAATATAAATTAAAGCTTATAGGCTATCTAAATATACTAACCATTTTGTAATAAAATGAATTGTCGAATTTTTTACGATGTCTAAATACAAGGGTCCGAATCAG
>MU827319.1:909188-932365 GCA_029204205.1 Desmophyllum pertusum
GCGATTAATCGAACGTTTCTTGTGTCTAGATACCCGGCAGCCGGGAACTGTTTAAAAAAACTAGATACCGGCAGTCTGAAATTCTAATAGAATTTATACGAAATATATCATTTTAAAATTCTTCTGAGAATAGTCTATCTTTGTTTAGAAATGTCAAGCGATTTCACACAGTTATTTTGGCTTCGTAGTTGAGGAATTTTTCGAGCTTGGGCATCGGCTATTTTTCACGTTCAGCGCCAAACTTTCTTCTATTCTGATTTTTCTCAAGTATTTGACGGACGCTGTTCACTGTTTCCATATAAACAAAAACACGGGACAATTAATTCAGTAAAATTCTGCTCAGACAAGACTGTTTGTTGTCGTAAAGCATTGTTTATTGTTATTGTGGAAACAGTGAACAGCGTCCGTCAACCGGACGTCCGTCAACTGACGTCATCGCCGCCAGTTGGATGACCATTAACAAAAGATTTATAATTAGCTTTATTGTTCCTGTCATCCAACATGGCCGCCATGGTCTTTGTCATTTAAATATCAGGGGCACCCATCGTTTTTACGTTATAACTATGCTTTTTGTGCAGTTCAATGGCTTATTTTTAAACGCTAAGAAAAATGTATCTGTTCGGATACGTTAGCTGAACTTTAAAACTTCAGAAAATTTTAGGGATTGAAATCTTTTACCCGAATTTATGAGCTGAATTTGCCTTTCCGAAAATCCTAGCTGATCTATTTTTGCCTGACCCAAAACGATATTTTTATCTCTCCGAAAACAAAAGGCATTAATTTTCCCATATTAAGAAATAGAAGCGAGGCAGTTTCGGGCACAAGCTGCAAAACATGGTGTTTTTCTTGAAGTCCTTCAACTCTTTTAGTATAAAAATAGTTTAACTGATTACTCTTTGGTGCTTTACTACCTTTAATAGCAAACATTATTTGGGAATAGTTTTATTTGGTTTGTACAACATTACTGACATTGCGTGACATAGCTAAACTGCATTTTAGTTCTATTATATTAGCTATTTTTTCACGTTCAGCGCCAAACTTTCTTCTATTCTGATTTTTCTCAAGTATTTGACGGACGCTGTTCACTGTTTCCATATAAACAAAAACACGGGACAATTAATTCAGTAAAATTCTGCTCAGACAAGACTGTTTGTTGTCGTAAAGCATTGTTTATTGTTATTGTGGAAACAGTGAACAGCGTCCGTCAACTGACGTCCGTCAACTGACGTCATCGCCGCCAGTTGGATGACCATTAACAAAATATTTATAATTAGCTTTATTGTTTCTGTCATCCAACATGGCCGCCATGGTCTTTGTCATTTAAATATCAGGGGCACCCAACGACAAAATTTTCCTGTAGGTGTCGGAACGTCGTTTTTACGTTATAACTATGCTTTTTGTGCAGTTCAATGGCTTATTTTTAAACGCTAAGAAAAATGTATCTGTTCGGATACGTTAGCTGAACTTTCAAACTTCAGAAAATATTATTGTCACACTAATTGCATTGACGTGTGACTGATCGAGACTTTTGCAAATGTTAAACATGCCTGTTATTGATTTAAAATTCGGTTTCAAGAAATGTTCTGAAAAGCAACCAAATCTACGTGGCAGCTCGTATCCGCGTACATGGTGCAGGAAACAGTGGGAAGCAGACACATTTCGTTGGTATTAAACGCCTATTTCTTGTTTTTGCGGGAGATCGAGAAGGAAAAAGTCGGAACTCTTAGACTACGCTGTACGTAACAACCAAAACAAGGCTTCAATTCTTCAGAGGTCCCACCTCTGTTTCCTGTTTTCCGTGCCTCTCCTTGACAACTTTTGAAATCTAATCTATTAATAGTTGCGCGTCATGCTATAAAAGTTATTTTATTTCCTTCTGATCGATCGAGACTCCAACATCACGTTACTCGAACTCACCAATCAGGCAGCGTTCTTATGATAGCTCAGTTATGAACGGAAAGTTAAAAATAGATTATCTGAAAAACTGATCATTGGAAGAGACCCATGTATGGGGGAATACTTCTCTTAGATCATCCTCTCTTGGTATACACAGGAGCATATCACCCTGGAGCCTCCATCTTCTTTATTGGGCCTATGACACGGCGTAGCGTTTGAGCTTGAGCTATTTTTAGAATTACTGCTTTTGCCGCGAAAATCATTCATATCATTCATGTTTCAGATTAAGAATAAAACCAGGAATGGACGAAAGGAACGTGGAATATTTTCTTCAAGTTCTTTTTGACGGCAGCGAAAAATACAACCGTTCCGGGTAACAGAGTTCGCATCTTCTTATTGAAAAGCGCAGTAAACAGACATTCAAAAGATGCAATATCTACAATGATATCTAGCCACCCTGCCATACAAATGTCTCCAAATTTAACGATTTTCAAAAGGAAATATACTCGTTCAGTATTTAACGTATTTCTCTCATATTTGACACAGTTACTAAATGGCACAGTCGCTAAAAATTCATTGTATCTATAAATTTAAAATGTTCGCTATCTTTAAGTTAACCGCCTGGGGCATAGGCCGCCGATAAGGGTCCTCCAGACGTCTCTGTCCTGGGCTTTCCTCTCTAGCTGGCTCCAGCTCAGCCCCAATCTCCTGACCTCTGCTTCCAGGTCCCGACGCCATGAGTTTCTTGGCCGTCCCCTCCTCCTCTTACCCTGGGGGTTCCAGGTCAGGGCTTGCCTCGTGATGTTCGTTTGAGGCTTGCGGAGGGTATGACGTGGCGATATACTAAATATATATTTTTATTAAATACTCAATCACTGTTATTGCATTTCTGGCCTTCTGATTGGCTCCTTGCGCCCATGTTATCAGCTCATAACACGGATTCTGCCAAATATGGTAGCTCATAACACCCTTGGTGACCAAATACGGTAAATAACGCACTTAGCTCGACAATTTTTGTTCAGGGTAGTTCGTTCGTCGAGACAGTGAAACTTGAAAAAGATGGCTAAAATCATTACGTAAAAAACTTTGGCCCATCTAAATCAAACAAAAGTCAAGTCCATTAAATAATGCACGAAGTTTGGAACGAAATATTTAATGGGAAATGCCTGTAAATGTACAACAAATGCGACTGAACGAGCACTAAAGGCAGCCTGAAACAATTTAAGCTTACGGGAAGATCCGCCGAAAACCGGCACAATTAAGCTTAATTCTTCAAAAAAATGAAAACCTGTTTACAACACAACTTAAAGCTTAGCCTATTCAGTATTGTTACCTTATATTTCGAAGAGTCTTGCCAATTCCAGCTGGACTAAGCTTTTAAAATCAGCACAACAATTCAATAAATATCGGAGCATAAATACGGCAGTTCGTCAAGCGTTGACGGCGGGTACAATCAAAGATCACTTCACAGTGAAATTATCTTCGAAGATCACTCTTTTTCTCTCCATCCATGTAGATATTGAGGGTTTCCTTAATGTTCTTTACTTCAGTGAAGTTGATTTCAGCTCAGTTCGTTTCAACACAATTAATTCTGTAGTCGTGCACGATTTGCCCGCCGTAAAATATAAAACCCTTGCTTCGTTCAGCTCTCCGTTCAACTTGTAAAATGAATATAATGTTCAGCTCCACAATTATCTCGGATCTCCCCATTTCAAGCTAAACAATTTACACAATTTTCCAGAATATACGAAACTTTAGAAGACACAGAGCGAAGATTCCCTGCGAAGAAAATTCTGTCTTGCTCTCGGCTTTTCATTCAACTTGCCAACTAGACTGAACACGCACCGCGCCAAACATTTTGCCGCGGTTTTCATACAACTCATGCTTCATTTAGATCGAACTGAAAAATCACTCAGTCGATTTATAAATTTTTACAAAGTATAATACCGAAGTTTAACCTAAAGTTAGTGAAGTATTTAATAAAACAATTATTCCATTCGCCCTTGTTGGATATGAGATGATTATAACCAATTCGGCGCGAAGCGCGCCTCGTTGGTTATGTTACATCTCATATCCAACGCGGGCTCATGGAATAATTGTTAAATAATATACTCACCACAGGATATTGCAATTTTGGACAATCTGATTGGTTCCCTACTCAAGGCATATGAGGCAATGTACCATTACTACCTTATTTGGGAAGCCCGCTAATTACGAGTTTATGTTTTTCCTCTGTTTTTTTCCTTCTGTTCTTTCCCCAGTAATTTTTAATTGCAATATCCTGTGGTGAGTTTATTATAAAACAATTATTCCACGAAATCGAGTCGTACATGAACTCATAGCCAACGAGGCGTAGCCTCGTTGGCTATGAGTTAATGTACGACTCGATTTCGTGGAATAATTGTTAAATAGTCACAGTTTTTGGGCAGTAACGGAAATACGTACTTGGACGGATATAAACGTAAGCTTATGATTGACTAGTCCAGTTCTGGCCCCTCTCTGTCACGCAACGCTACGCTCACGCAGGGACCGCGGAGGGGGAGGGGCTGGTAGGGCGATAGCCCTACCACTTTTTTGCTTGACAAAGAAAAGAGACAGGTATGTCCTTTGTTTTTCAGTTAGATAATCCTCAAACACTTATAAAATTATATTTTCGTTATTCATCGGTTCGTTTGCTGGTTAAAAAACATCGAAAGATTATTGTATGAATTTATGGTCAATAAAAACGGATGTATTTGATACTCTTAATTTTTCAAAGCCAAAAATTAATGATGTCTGTGTTTTATTCAAATACCCTAATTCTTGCTCCAGAATGCAGGAAATGCATTCTAAAAGGCCCAAATTTCACCCTACGGACGGACCCTTTCTACCCTACGGACCCCCTAGAAACTCGCGCCTTCGGCGCGAATTGTCCCTTCTCTGCCTTTTAGCCCTACCACTTTAAAATGGTCTCCGCGGTCCCTGTCACGTCAAGGGTCCAGCGGGTCCAGCGACAATTGTCTGTGCATGCTCAATCAACGGTTAGTCAGCTTCTTAGCTAATCGCTACTGCGCATGTATTTTTATACTGACAAGATGACGGATGTTTCGATCTCTTCGGGCGCCTCGGTCAGTGAAAAGTATAGAGAAATGTTTCCTGAATACGATCCTGTATTTGTAGATGCTGTAATAGACTTGCCACAAGTCGACTTCTTTAAGCGACGAAGTCGCGAAAGCGAGCGACGAAGTCGCGAGACGAGTGGCGAACGCCGCGAGACTGACTGACAAAATCACCAAAACGCGAAAAACGGACTTTGAGAAAGTCTAGCTAAACCCGGACCTCCGACTCGGCCGTGCCAGTCTGTTTGGTTACAGACATCGTTTCCCAAGGCTGTACAAGCTGAAATATTTCCTGAAGTTTATCAGCGTACATGTATTGAGTTTATTACAGGAATCGCATTGAAAAATGCAAAGACAAATGTTCCACAGCAGTGAACAGCAGTGTTGTTGCAAAATGTGCTAAATTTGGCGGTGTGACCTTTGCGCGTTATTCGATCCCATGCCCAGCGGGGAATCGGCTTCCGGTTTCACGCAAACTGCGGACTTTAGCGAGACTGGCGTGACTACTTGTTTTCATGGTGACTTTACCCCAGACCTCCGGTTGCCGTGACTACCACACGGTCAAGATGACGCCATCGGAATCGGCTAAAATTAGCCAGTAGAGAATTTCTCTTCCACAAGCTTTCTTGCGAATTTATTCCTACTTTTAGAGAAAATTTGGATTTTTGTGTCGTGTAAGTGCTCTTTTCATGTTTCTTTGGACAGAAACAAGAGACATATTTAACGAGACAGAGTAAACACTAACATGCAATAGTCATCCCGGCATTCAGTTTCAATTCTAGAGGGGTTTTCCCACTGACATGGTAAACATGACAGCCCAGATACGCATGATGTAATAGAGAGACACTATTAATTTGCTCTTCTGTGTCCAGCAATCATAGCGCGGGCAGAGCAGTTGTAAAAGTGCGTATTATCCTGTCTAGGTTTTGAAAGAAGACTTTATTCAGGGGTGTTAAGACATCTATTCTTGGTGTTCAAATGTTTATTTGGCTTTTAGTTGACGGCATTTGGTTAGATATTACAGTTTCTACGCAGTGAGCTTGACTCAAGCTTTTACTGATATAAATATTGCATCACGCAGTCACGGTTTTCGTCACGCAGGTTCGTATGTTGACTCTTAGAATTGGGGGGTGCACCTCAGAGTCCAGTGACCGAGAGGGAGGAGAGGTGGATGATTGTTGTTTCCCTATCGGCCGCTTGTTAACTCCTTTAGGAGTTCTTGTTTGATATCGGATTCGTATTTCTTTTTCAACAACAAACACACAATTTCTCGTTCAGTGTTTTCCCTGATCATTTTCAATAAGCAGGAGGATGATCTATTAAGAAGGATTCCCAATGCCCCATGATAATTTCAGTTTTGAAATCTCATTTCGAGCCATGTTGTCAAAGTCTTCTATCGTCCCCAGAGCCCGCGATTCTTTTGGTCAGCACCAATCAATCGGGTGTTGGTAGGTACTTGACGTTATAGATCGTTTTCACGTGACGTCATCAAAATGCTGAATTCCAAACTATTGATCCTACAAAGCTGTTCTTTTAGTATATTAGTTAGTTGTTGTGCCAGCAGAGTGCTTCGTTTCGGAGATAAAACGTTTTGACATTTGAGACGGCCTGGCGCGCTCAACGTGACCTGAAATCTAGTTACAGAAACCAATATTTTCGCACTTTTTAAATACTTTTCAGATATGTTAATAAGTTGAAAATGATAACTAAAGCATTCAGAAGTGAAAACCCATGACTTTGGTAGAAAAATAATTTTTCTTCTCGGTGTACCAAAGTGGTACACCAATATGGCGGACCCATACTAAGTTCGGTAATTTTCCGAATATCGTTTTCCCAATAACCGTCGTTGCAATGGACACTACCAAATCAAAACTTGGCGAATTTATTTATTTCCACCCACTCTACAATCTCTGAGTTTGTTGATGTTTTTGATGCACGCAAAACGATCTTGTTATTTTGGTGAAAACGATATATTGCCGGTTTAATCTCGTACCCAGATCCCACTCTGTCTGACACTAAAAAGTGAGATCTTTCGCGTGGCAGAGGGTGATCTGGGTACGAGATTATTGCCGGTTGTTGCCGAGATTCTCAGGTAGTGCTCTTAAAATAGCTCAGCTATGGAATGACACTGTTAAAAATATTCTATTAAGCGGAATGACTGAAAAAAAAATTCTGAGTTCCCCGGCCCAACGAGAATCGAACCCATGGCCTTGCCGGTTGGACGCTCTGGCCACTGACTTATATTTCAAAAAATTATCATTGGAAAATCATTCTCTCTTGTTTTTATAGCGGATTCTTTCTAATAAACCATGAAACGCTTCTTCCTTTGTTTGGAGAAAGTCGTTTGTTTTTTAAAATTTTTATAGCTAAGATTTTTTTTTCAATACGTAAGGCCAGGGAAGTTTTTTTAATCTCAAAAACTAGAAAACTCGAATCTCATGGCCTTACTCATCCGAGAAGAAACATACTGGATATTTAGTTTCCTTTTATTGTTTTATTTTTACCGGTCAATCATAAGCTTACGTTTATATCCGTCCAAGTACGTGTTTCCGTTACTGCCCAAAAACTGTGACTATAAAACGTATACCAATGTACATTTTCCTCATTGTATCGGTCTCTACAGTATATATATATATATATATATATATATATATTTTTTTTTTTTTTTTTTTTTTTGAGTAAGTAAAGACTTTATTGAGTATTATGATTACTTATGCTACTTTATACAATTGGAAGCTCTACTTACAATTCCTTACATTACATACAATACGATACTTACATTACTTACAATACGGTACAAAAGAAAGAACACTACTTACAATACATACTACAATACTATTACAATGCGGCAATTTACAAAACTCTTACATGATTCCTTTCGCTATTACACACAACAATTTTTACTACTATTATACTCAAGATCAGCGGCTTTACACTGACTGTGATTTCTTTACTTGTACGGCATAGCTTTTCTAATACAAAATAGATAAATGGTAATATATATATATATATATATATATATATATATATATATATATATATATATATATATATATATATATATATATATATAATATATGGTACATTGCCTCATATGCCTTGAGTAGGGAACCAATCAGATTGTCCAAAATTGCAATATCCTGTGGTGAGTATATTATAAATATATATTTAGTATATCGCCACGTCATACCCTCCGCAAGCCTCAAACGAACATCACGAGGCAAGCCCTGACCTGGAACCCCCAGGGTAAGAGGAGGAGGGGACGGCCAAGAAACTCATGGCATCGGGACCTGGAAGCAGAAGTCAGGAGATTGGGGCTGAGCTGGAGCCAGCTAGAGAGGAAAGCCCAGGACAGAGACGTCTGGAGGACCCTTGTCGGCGGCCTATGCCCCAGGCTGGGTACTAGGCGGCTTATATCGCCACGTAATTTCTGCTCTGAACAGGGTATATAATTTTATGCGAGTCTGTCTTAAACAGGGTCTGAACCTGTTCTAAACAGGGTATGGTTGCACGATTGTCGCCGTAAAAATATGGTTTATACAGTATTTAGCATCCGAGATCGGAGACGTTTGCCGCGTATCAGTCAAACGTGATTCGCTAAATATTTTAAAATATATCATACCTGCTCCATGAAAGACATAGAGGATATTACACGGCGGCGCGAAGATATGAATTTTATTTTCGAGTGGTAAAAACAATATTTTACGAACGAGCGCAGCGAGTGAGTAAAATATTGTTTTTACCACGAGAAAATAAAATTCATATCTTCAAGCCACCGTGTAATTTTCTTTTTATTATATAGACAAAAGACAAAAGCACAAACTTTATCGCGAACTCTTGCAGCTCGGTGGCTGGACTTTCCGAATTTCTCTCCTTTCGTCTTCACTTGCAAGGAACTCCTTGAATAATTTTAAGTCATATGAAGTTTTCTTCTTCGTGTTAACATTTTCCTACTCCTCAGTGAACGATTTCATGTCAGCTTCAGTGAATTTCACGAATCTATCGCTCGCCATTTTTCAACCGGAATTTGGCAGCTTTGCACAAAAAGCCATGCAAAAGCGGGAAATGACGTCATCGATATCCTCACTAGTGAGGATATGGAAAATACGCCACTCGGGTCCCGGATGTAGTTTCGTATGAATTTTACGAGTGGTCTATTTTCCAGTAAAACACTCGTGTCTATATAATAAATTAATATAGAACACCATTGTAAATAAAAATAATAATTACTGCAGGGACAAAAATAAAGATTGATTGACTGCAAACTGGGTCAGGGTTTCAAAGCGGTACCCCTATACCAAAACATGGGTCAAGTACCCCCCCCCCCCCCCCCCAGCACCTAGCCAGCGCCAAGCGCGGGAAAACGCGTGCGACCAAGTCGCGATTGGTTTTGCATCTGATTGGTTGTGTAGGAGGCGCGAGTTTTTTAAACCAATCACAGATCATAGTAAAGCAAAACCAAAGCAATTCAGCGATTACTTTCGCCAGTCAATTGAAACCCGCTCTAAAAGCAAATTTTGAACATTTACTGGAGGATATCGCTTGGGGCATATCCTTGGATATTCCCCAGTTTTGGTGAGTCACGTGACTTGTTTAGATCAATATCACGTGAGAAACTAAAATTTGATTAATTTCAATGCT
Organism: Desmophyllum pertusum; assembly: GCA_029204205.1. Classification (NCBI taxonomy): domain Eukaryota; kingdom Metazoa; phylum Cnidaria; class Anthozoa; order Scleractinia; family Caryophylliidae; genus Desmophyllum; species Desmophyllum pertusum. The sequence continues at coordinate 918,824 of MU827319.1, forward strand.
TGAAAGCTTCCAGTTATTTACATTGCCAACGACGAAACCTCAGCAATGATGTAAAACAATATTTAACTGTATTGATGAAGAATTTTGGAAACCTAGTTAATAAAAGGAAGGAAGGGCGCATCCTCGGAGACCCAGGGACAGATAATTGGCGAGAGAGGAAGACAAAACGGGCGAAATCACTCCCCCTGGGGGGGGGGGAGGGGGTACTCCCTATAATGGACTATACGGGGAGGCTCCGCCCGAAAGGGGTAGGGATTTCACGAGTTGGAGTATAGAAAAGGGTAGGAATTTCACGAGTTGGAGTATAGAAATGGGTAGGGAAAACTGTCATTTAGGTATGAGGTGGACTGCAGGTTTGAAGTTCTTAGCCATCGTAAGACAGCTTCCTTCCACTTCCTTCTGGGGATATACTGATTGTTAATTAAGTTCATTCCAAGGGTATAGAAAAGGGATGCAGTGTTTCTACTGTAGGTATGTGAAAGGGGTACCATTTTCATAATTTCTTTGGAAGGTATATGAAAGGAGTACCTTTTCTGCCAAAAAATGGTATATAAAAGGGTAAGGGGTTGGACCTCTGGGCGGAGCCTCCCCGTATAAAACGTTTTTGAGTACCCCCCCCCCCCCGGGGGATCACTGCGCGCGAAAGTTTACTTCACCGTCAAGTAAACTTTCTCACGCACCCATTTCGCCAGTTTTATATTCCTCCCTCCCCAATTATCCGTCCCTGGGTCTCCTGGGATGGGATGGGATGGGATGGGAGGGGGGATTAAGAAAATGCGCTTGTCATTGTCTTTTTGTATCTGTTTGTGACGTTAACTTCTCTCACAAACGTCCTGCACAGTACGCTTCCAACCTTTACAAAATTCAAGTTATTGAAAACCGGAACTGGCGTTGCATTTTTGCGGTTCACCGCTGTGCGCCATTCCACAACAATCTCTGACACAACACAAGAAGTTGTTTCAATATTAATACATTTATTGTTATTGACATCAATGTGGTTAGTCTTTGTTTACAACAAAGTAGGTGCTTACATATGTGCAACAGCCAGAACTTAAACTACAGATAAATTAAAGCTTATAGAGCTGGCTATCTAAATATACTAACCATTTTGTAATAAAATGAATTGTCGAATTTTTTACGATGTCTAAATACAAGGGTCCGAATCAGCTTTTTAAAGCTATAACTCAAAGCGAATTGTGTTGTTTGCTGATTTGATTTGTTCTCGGGTTTCCGGACCCAAAGCGCTAAAAAAAAACGTGTCGGGGATTCCCCATATTCAATTGCAGTGAAAAGATACAGAGCATTTTCTAAATATGGTGAAAAAAATATGGAGTGATCGCGCGGAAACGGCTCCCATCGAAAACGTTTTCCGAAAAAAAAAATTCCCCGACACTTTTTGTTGTTTATATGTTAATCTAGATACTATCCAAATTTGAGGTCAATCGCTCAAATTCCCTTTGAGTTGTAACTCTTTAAAGACGCCTCTATCGGCCCGAAATAGATTTCGAGAAAACAGCGGGAGAAGTATTCACACTCCACTCACACCCTCTCTCCTCCGCAGAAGCTTCTTGGGATAATAGGGAATAGGGAAGATTGGGGAGAGTGAAATATAAAGCGCGCGGGGGTCCCCCGCGCGCGCTCTTTCTCCCCTTTCTTTTTGTTCTCCCCCTCCCCCAAGGAAGCCTCTGCGGAGGAGAGAGACTCACACCTCACTTCCGGTAAAGTCTCTCGCACTGAATTTCTCCGTTAATCATTATCGGATTTCCATATAATTTTCTTTTTGTGTGTACTGCGCTTGCGCAGTCAACACTATGCACTTATACCGTAAAATTGTAAACAAAAGAAATGTTAACAAAAGAAATGTTAACAATGCTCTATTGTTAACATCAAATCGATAAACAAACCACAGACAATCGATCAAATCAATAACAAACCACGGTTTCCGAATTTTAATGGCCGGCGCTTCGATACCATACACAATAATGTAAATCAAGTCGATACAATAGCAATGAATCAAGCCTTCGATAAAATGCGCAATAAATCAAGCCTTCGATATGAAATCCTCCCTTCGACGCGATCGCAATGAATAATAATAATAACTAATTTATATAGCGCTTATTCATCGCTGTTCTAAGCGCTTTACAAAGTACCCAATAGGATACCCAATAAATCTAGCGTTCGATGCGATCAAAATGAATCAAGCCTTTGATAAAATACGGGATAAATCTAACCTTCGATACGATCGCAATGTTTCAAGCCTTCAATAAGATACGCGATAAATCTAACCTTTGATACAATACATGCATACATACATCGATCACAATGAATGAAGCCTTCGGAAAGATGCAATGATCTAGCCTTTGATACGATACGCAATGAATCAAGCCTTCGATAAGTTACGCGATAAATCTAGCCTGCGAGCAAGCTCTCTTCGCGTTTTTGGAGGGAAAATAGAAAGAGCGGGGGAAAGAGAGCTTGCACTTATGTCTCAGAATTTTGAATGCCGCCCCTCAAAACCCCCCGCCGTTTCCAGCTGTTTGAGCTGTCAAAAATTGGTCAATTGAAACTTCGTGGTCGTCTCAATTTTCTACGTAACGCAATGCCTTGTATTCGATCTCACACGCTCGAAAGTCGTTTCTCGAAAATTACTAAACGGATCGAATCGAAAAATATCTCTATCGAAAGGGGTTTCAAAGCGCAGGACAGCTAGAATATTTGTTCCCCGTTTGTTGTAGAACATTAGAGAGATTAAGCATGACGTTTGTTTTTCCCGCAAACGGCAAAAATCCCACTTTTGCCGTCTGGCGTTTGCCGTTTGTACGTCAAAATGAGTAGTTTCGCGTTTATCGTGAATGTGTGAATTATTTTCGATTTTTCTGATTTATTTATTTAACGATTGGAGGAAAAGTAAAGAAAATCGAGTGCAAGCTGACGTTTGCCGTTTGCCGTAGAACGTGGTGCTTAAGTAATCTCTCTATTGTGTCTAGATACCCGGCAGCCGGGAAGTGTTTTCAAAAAACTAGATACCCGGCAGTCTGAAATTCTAATAGAATTTACACGAAATATCTCATTTAATTCTTCTGAGAATAGTCTATCTTTGTTTAGAAATGTCAAGCGATTTCAAACATTATTTTGGCTTCGTAGTTGAGGAATTCTTCGAGCTTGGGCATACTATAAAATCTCGATGTTTTCGACACTTAGAAGATATTCGTGCTCTTACTCACGGAATCAACTCTCAGAATATCCACAAAAATTATCATTGAAACCACCTGAGATTATTCGATCTTTGTTCAGAAATGCCAAGCGATTATAAATAATGTTTTGGTTTTGTAGTGGACGAATTCTCCGAGCTTGGGCATACTATAGAATCTCGACTCACGGGCACGGTTTTTCAAAAAACTAGATACCCGGCAGTTATTAGAAATTCATAGATGATGAATTTCCACAAAAATTATCATTGAAACCTCCCGAGAGTATTCGATCTTTGGTCAGAAATGCCAAGCGATTTTAGTTTTGGTTTAATTTGATATTGACAAAATGTCCGAGCTTTGTTCTCGCCACATTCGTGGTGTGAAGTACGGCCCGGGACGTACGGGCACGGTTTTTCAAAAAACTATATACCCGGCAGTCAGAACCTCTTACCGTTTTTCCACGAAAATTTTCATTCGAACCTGCTGAGAGTATTCGATCTCTGTGTAGAAATACCAAGCGATTTCTGAACTTCGGACTTCTATATATTCAAGTTGTACACTTTGCACTGGTAACACATCTATGAATTTCTAACTAACTGCCGGGTATCTAGTGTTTTGAAAAACCGTGCCCGTGAGTCGAGATTCTATAGTATGCCCAAGCTCGGAGAATTCGTCCACTACAAAACCAAAACATTATTTATAATCGCTTAGCATTTCTGAACAAAGATCGAATAATCTCAGGTGGTTTCAATGATAATTTTTGTGGATATTCTGAGAGTTGATTCCGTGAGTAAAGGCCGTGGCAAACGAGGAAACATTGTTGCGGAAGCAAATGTTTCGGCGAGCAAACGGGGAAACATTTGTTGCGGACGCAAAATGTTTCTGAAAGAATTCAGAAACATTTTTTGTCTCGGATGCGTCCGCAACAAATGTTGCGTGCGCGGGCAAACGTTTGCGTCCGCAACAATGTTTCCGCAACAATGTTTCCTCGTTTGCCACGGCCTTAAGAGCACGAATATCTTCTGAGAGTTGATTCCGTGAGTAAGAGCACGAATATCTTCTAAGTGTCGAAAACATCGAGATTTTATAGTATGCCCAAGCTCGAAGAATTCCTCAACTAAGAAGCCAAAATAATGTTTGAAATCGCTTGACATTTCTAAACAAAGATAGACTATTCTCAGAAGAATTAAATGAGATATTTCGTGTAAATTCTATTAGAATTTCAGACTGCCGGGTATCTAGTTTTTTGAAAACACTTCCCGGCTGCCGGGTATCTAGACACAATGTTGTTAGAAATTCCGCTCTGAAATTTCTGTTGCAAGATTTTGCATATTTAATTACAAAAGCCAGTATGTAGTATTTAACCTTCGATACGATCGTAATGAATCAAGCCTTCGATAAGTTACGCCATTAATCTAGCGGATCGTTTTCTGTAAGTTTTACTCTGGTTCTGTCAACACGTTTAACTACATGAACATTATTGCTTGTTTATACATTGGACCTTCCGTCCCATCGATTTGTCGTGTTCCTTTATTCTTTCACGCATCGATATCGCTGTTTCACCGATATATACTTGCATTCACATGGAATCTTATAGACAACACCGTCTCGTCTCGTTTCTCGCGAGTCTCGTCTCGTTTCTCGCGAGACGTGTCTCGTTTCTCGCAAGAGTCAATGAGCCGGCATATACTCGCAAGTGACAACTCGCGTGTCAATGGCGTATGTGTCAACTGTTTTATCTACGATCTGTTGCCAGAGACATGCAGCTTGCAGGTACTCAGAACTCCGCAGTTTCGGAATATGCCAAAGAGACTGGGCACCTTCCTATTCTCGGTTTTCACTGTCACGCCATAAATAAAAAAAATAAAAACCGTTCAATGAATGAAGTCAAGGAATTGACATGTCATAGATAATGAATAAATAAGGAATCAGTCCAAGTCTCAGGTCTGTGCGGTATTCCGTACTCGAGTTATTTGTCAAAATGTTCCACACAAATTTATAGAGCTCAGTATGGAAACGCCATGTTGAAGTCCCTCTGATCAAGTAGTCTCCACACTTTAATTTAACATTACTTTGTTCTTTTTGGTTTTAACTTGGCTTGTGAAGTCAGTCACTATCTCAAAATAATGAATTGATACTTTTTTCTTCAAGCTTAACATAACTGATCAGTTTTGAAAACAAAATAACAATTATCAATACAGTTCAATTCACATTCCTCAAGTCTTACAACTCTGTTTCTGTAAATTACATTCTTCATATTTATTAAGATTATATAAATAATAAATTTATCTGGCAAGTAAAATTAACACAGTTTGTTATGATGTGAATTTTATTTTTATACACCCTTCCCAGTTTCTTCCCTTCTATCCCCACCATCCTTTCCAAGCTGGCTAGTGTATTTTGAGTAAATCATATTTAGTGACAAAGACTTTACCACTTCCAAATGATAAATCAACCTAGGGAAAACCTTGCAGTACACACATGTACGCGTTGCGTACCTATTTTTATGAAAGGTCATCATACTGAACTAAATATCTAAGCGGAAAATGTTTTTGGACCAATTCTGTCCTTTGAAGGTATATATGGTAACCTTAAATCCTTGATGACAATATTCTTAGTTAAAACTACTGTAGGTATATACTATACAAACGTGATAGTAATAATAGTAATGACAATAATATTGGAGAGACTGATCTCCGAAACTATGTCCAGCAATTAAAGCAGTTAAAGCCTACAGCTATTGCAGTTGTTTTCTATTAGACTGGCGAGGTCAAAAGTTCTGATGTTGCGTCAGTTGAATGAGGCTAGGCTCGGCCTGTCCCTGTCTATTTTTTTGAGTCTTGACCATATATATGAAGACCCAAATATCTTAGCGAGTGCTTGCCGTAGCGTACAGTATCGAAGCGTTGTACGTCAAGCTACTGTAGCCGTACAACCTGATGAGGAAATTATACACATGACATAGTTATTTGGCCAACAAACAAAATTGCTTTATAAGGCAGTGGCGGATCTAGGAACCACACTCCCGTTTGTTGGAACAAGAAATGGCCCACCATGTTCACACCGGGCCCCCTTTGTCACGTCGCCCACTTCGACCCCGCCCTTTTGAGCACTTCTAGATCCGCCACTGGTAGGAGCTTTATATTGCTCCTGGCTTTTTTCACAGAAGCTACAGCGGCCATGCAAATTTCTCTCGTCTGGGAAATGTTTGTTGGGAAGAGTAGAGCATAAAAGAAGAAAGAAAAAAAGTAGAGCAGAGTAGAATAGAGTAGAGTAGAATAGAGTAAAACATTATTTCCACATGGTGGGCGCCCATTCAGCTCTAAAGCTGGTACTGCATCTAAAAAATACATATAGGTTATTGGCCGGCCGGGAGGTCCGTATTGAGAAAAACTGTGCCCGTGGTCTTGAGTGCGGCCCGAGGCCGTTAGGCCGAGGGCCGCACTCAAGACCAAGGGCACAGTTTTCTCAATACGGACCGACCTAGGCCGGCCAATAACCTTTTTATTTTTTTCGTACTTCGTGTGAATTTGATAAAGAAATATTGAAATCTCAGGCTTGTTTTGCAAAATCTGTTTTTCACGCGCGCTAGTACATGTAGCTCAGAAGACTACCGAAGAAATATAAACCCAAGTAACAAGAAACTCAGACGAGTAATTTTTACACCACAAATATGTAATTACAGAAATGGAGACTAGAGCGGCATTTCATCACAAAGCAGCTGAAACGAGAAGCTATTTCCATTTTCACAAAAACCATTCAAAGCCCTCTCTCCTCTACGACAATCTTCGGAAATCTTCCATACATTACTCTTGCCGTAAACAAATATCATGAAACTGAAGCATTTTTCGAGCAAAACTGTTCCCAGTTACAGTCTTTAAGTATACTACAATTTTATTTCACATGTTAAATCTGATTTTTGCCATTCGGTGACAATTTGCAGTTTTCATTTTATGCGAAACCCTGACAAACTTCGCCTGCCCCTGCATAAGCTCTTTCAAAGCCGACGGCATAAAATTGATACGTGCCGAGAATTATAAACGGACTGACCGGTAGCCACAAAGTTATTTCTTGAATGAAAATTAACGGAAGGTTTGTTTAGAAAAACAGAGAAACGAAAAGCAAACAATTAAAACGAAGGAATTGAGTCTAAACACGGTGAATTGTAATTTAAAACCCGCAAGTTTGAACGTGAAACTGATTTCCAAAAACGAACAACAAACTTGACAACAACTAAATTCTGTCGGTTAAAATCAAATGACTACTCGCCTTTTTGATCATGAAGAAATGCAAGCTCTTTAATTCCACTGCGTAGTTCTCCATTCACTTGACAACGATAAGAGAGCAAAATAATGCGAGAAATTCAGTAAAAAGCTTCTTCGCATCGACCTTCACACGTTGCTGAATTAAAATGTTTTCGCTTGTAGCGCATGCCTACGCTACGATTCCGCGGGTCTCCGTCGTGCTCACGGGCAATTTTTCCCGCTCCCGGGACCAATATATTGGCTTGATTAATATGTTTTTGTTGGTCTTACAGTATTAAACGCATTCTGGCAGTTTTAAAAAGCTAAGCGAAATTTTCTACCTTCGCGCGTTGCTGAAATGGTCCGTGAAGCCTCGGTTACCGTGACCGTGGTCACAGATGGGAGAATACCGCCCGCTCCCGGAACCAATCAGATTGCAGGATTCGCAGGATACCGCCCGCTCGCGCACTGAGAAAAAAATAAATTACATTAAAAATTTAAAAAGCTAAAAAATTTAAAAAATACAATGCTAATTACAATAAAAGGCTAAAAATACGTTACTAAAAAGTTATGATAAAATAATTTTTTGCTGGGCGGCAGAAAGTCTGAATACCAGTATGACCACCGTGAGAACGCTCTATTTATTGTATCAAGTAACAAGAACTCCTTTATAAAGGGCATGTACGAAATTGTGAGTTTGTAATCCTATTTAATCCTGCCTAATCTTAACCATCCGTACCCCTTTCTGGGTGAATACTGGTATTTTTCTAACTCACTATTTTTTGAAGGATTTCTTCAGTCTGCAAAGCTACAAAAAAATTACAACAAATGATCGTGATACAGACCCTTCAATTGTAAACTGCATGTTTTAAATATACTAATTATATTCCATTAATAATTAACCTTACACAATCAAGGAACGAACTTCCCGCTTCCGATACATTATACTTCCGGTTCCCGCCTCTTAGTGACTCCCGCCTTTTCGTGCTTTTTCTATTGCTAAATATTTTTAAACAATTATCATTCCACTATTACGTCATTTCCCCATATAAGGTCAAGAGAACACGCAAAATATGAGGCCGTATTGACCAGTTTCTCGCATTTTTCCTCGCCCCGTACTACGCAACTCGCAAAATATCCGCGCGTATTATATGTTAAACTATCCCGAGTTTGAGTAGCCAATCAGAGCGCGCGAAAAACAATATCCACTGGCTTGGCTATATACTAATACGCAATGTTGTGAAAGTTTTCCTTTTGACTTGTTTCGTCACCTTGCAATCGGAAATTCTCTTTTTTTCGCATCCTGTAGACTTCCGGCCGCCCGATAAGCTAGCGAGTCAAAAACTGACGCGTACGGCCGGGGGTAGGGCCAGTGAAATGCGAGTTGAAACAATTTTGTTTCCGCATACATTTTCAGCTTGACCCTGGCTTGACCACATAATAACCGATAGTCGTCATAAATTATCATAATCACATGCCAGTAAGTGGTAAAAGGCTATGAACTGCTCATTGTTATAAAAGTTATAAAAACTTATTCAATAAAAAAACGTTATATGGCGAAGAAAAAAAGTAATACGAATTTGAGCTTTCGGCATTGCAGCCTTCGACGGCCTTTTATGTCAGAGTTGTAAGCTTTTGAAACTGATCAATGTCCACTGACAAAGTTTTGTTGAATCTATCGGGAACATACTTCACTGTGATCTCAATCCGTTCACTGTTTAAGTTTGCATGTTCAGGGCTTGAAATAATTTCTCGGGAGTGATCGGTCATGATGTCCGGTCAAACATATTTTTGATCGGACACGGCTCGTTTTTGATCGGACAAATACAATAGTGACCTGACCCACACTACATGATGTCAAAATGTCGGACTGCCCGGACAAGTTATATATACCAATAAAAGCCCTTGAAAAAATTGAAATAGCTTAAATGTAATCCATAAAAAATAAATTACAGCCTTGAAAGTTAATAGTTTAACTGCTTTTATTAATTTGCAGCAGCCGCCTCCATTCGGTAACATGGAACGCAAGATACAACGTCAACGTTACATCGAAAAATCACTAGTCTAGTCTTTAACAAATAAATAAGCCTCAACTGTGCTCTGTTCTGTTATAAAGCACGCAGGAAGCGGCGCGAGCACGAAAGAAGTGTAGGGGGAAACACGAGCCGATAGGCGAGTGTTTCTCCCTACTTCTTGAGTGCTCCGCCGCTTCCTGAGTGCTTTATAACAGAACAGAGCACAGTTGAGGCTTATTTATTTGTTTTATGATAAAAAAAATCCATGATTTCCTCACAATTGTACCTTTATTTTCCGAAACAAACATTCCATTTTACATCGAGAACAAACTGAACGTCGTTAGCACCCGTGCTTTGTACTCTGATAAAGCACGCTAATTCGAGCCAATCACAGCGCTTGTAAGAATGCTTCAAATGATTTGATTGGTCAACGAGACAAAAGCTGTCAAAACATCAAAACTGAAATGAGCAAGAACTCAATTCGAAAGCAAAACGAGTGCTTCAATGTTCACAGTTTTCAGTCCTTAAAAAAGCTAAAAATCTGAACTTTTTCAATGAAATACGGCCGAATTGTGGCCCATGAAAACCTGCAAGTTTCCAACATGACAATTGAAAAACAAACTGCTTAAATCTTGCGGTTGAACCTTCACAAACTGCTGCGCCATGTTTTGTGAATGAAGATCGTCGCTTGTATTTACGGCAGCAAGAGGAGGATTGCCCGAACTGGTGGCAATGTTAGAAAGACTGGACTGTTTTGGCCTTCCACTCAGAGCATCGGAGAGGATATTCAAGCAAGCTTTCAATTGATCGCTAAAATGACGAGCGTTGTAACTCTTCAGGCTTGCTTCGCTGCGATGACCAGAGATCGTGCCGAGATCGATGCTGCGAGTTGGAGACCAGTGATCGCAGTTGCACGAACACTATGGAGAAGACAATTTGGAAATTTCCTTCATCATACCTCCGAGGTTGTTAACACAGAGAGGTTTATTTTCGTACCAAACTCGATCTTCAACTCGGTAGTATCGAAAACGAAGCACTCGAAAACGAAGACCGAAGCACGAAGCACCCTGAAGTCGAAAACGAAGCACCTGAACTCGAAAACGAAGCACCCTGAACTCGAAAACGAAGCACCCTTACCCGGTTACTCCAGTGGGATTTAAATTCGAAGTCGGTAAAGCCTACCTCGTCCCAGAGACCAGAGACTCTATGGGTAACTTCAGACTACGATTTCCTCGCAATTTTTTTTTGCAAATCTTCGATTTTTTTAAAGCAAATCTTCGTTTTTTCCGTCCGCTTGATGATTGCATCATGGATACATTTTTGTCATTTTCAGTCTTGAAATGTCTTTGTGGCAAGTTATTGTTGATCTCGCCATGCAATTCCAAAAATTTAGAGATACTCAGATAGGACGATCGAGCAGAGATGACAGATAATCTTTCTGACCACGCGAATTTTTAAATCTTCGCTACACTCTTCAGATCTTCGTTGTTTTTTGCGGTGATCGTCGCATCTTCGATTTCTTCGGAAATACCCATAGAGCTCGAGGCTCTTATCATGGTCGCACGCATCTTCTCGATACCGGATAAAAGCGTTGCGTGACTACCCAAAGAATATATAGCTGCAAGGACTACGTTTTCGCCATTTATACAAGTAAGCGGTCTGAAATTTTTGTTACTGTGGGTTGCAGGTCGTTCTTTTTAAGATACAGTATAATTACAAATTATTCAGTGTTCGTGTTTTGGTGACCGATTTTAAAATACACCACTGGAGTAGGGTGCTTCGTTTTCGAGTTCGGGTGCTTCGTTTTCGAGTTAGGGTGCTTCGTTTTCGAGTTCAGGGTGCTTCGTTTTCGAGTTCGGGTGCTTCGTTTTCGACTTCAGGGTGCTTCGTTTTCGACTTCAGGGTGCTTCGTGCTTCGGTCTTCGTTTTCGAGTGCTTCGTTTTCGATACTACCTCTTCAACTCTGCGGATTGCGTAAGCATTCATGAACTCCGTGCTTTGTACTCTCATAAAGCACGCTGTTTAAACCAATCAGAGCGCTTGTTATATTGACACTTTATTATAAATATATATTATTACATCTTGCAATTCAATATTGCTTCTACAAATGATAAAATTATAGCAATTTCAATTGAAAGGAACTAAATTTATGGATGCCGATACATTTTGATCGATCTCTTGACTTGACACCATAAGCTTGGTGTAAACATAAGCTTAATATAACAACAACAAAAACGCTTACATCTAATATCCAGATCATTATCCTCTGAAGGTTTCGAACTCAGGAGCTGCACCTGCATTGTCTTTAGTAAATCGATTCATTGCATCATGATCAGACGATCAAGTAAAAACTTGACACTGAATCAATGACAACCCCAACCTCGATTCCAGGCTCTCTCTCCTTTTCCTCCATTGTCGTTGAGTAGAGTCAACGACAATGGAGGAAAAGGAGAGAGAGCCTGGAATCGAGGTTGTGACAACCCAAGTTTGGAGAAATTGCTTTACGAAGTATTTTGAAACTGGAAAGCCTAGTAACCGAGCCTTTACGTGGGTGTGCCGGAAGTCGCCCCGCAAGAGAAGAAAGCATGACGTTATTGTTTGTTTTTGATTTCAGCTATCAAAATACAGAAATAATAATAACGGGTCAGTACTTTTAGACATCCGAGGACATCGACTTACGCAAATGGACTTTGTTCAAATTACAAGAGAACATCCAAATGCACTGGCGAGAATAGCCCTTTTCACGGTTAACTTGCGATATTTGCATAACAATACACTTGAACATAGAAGCGAGGCAATTTCGGGCACAAGCTGCAAAACATCGTGTTTTTCTTGAACTCCTACAACTCTTTTAGTATAAAAACAGTTTTAAAATGTAGAAGAACTACAATTCTTTTAGTTTATGTTGTTTTTAGAAAAAATTGTAAAACGACTTTTCTCTATTAATAAAGAGTAGACTCGCATAAGCAACAGGGAGATCGGATTACGATCTTTACGGCAAACTTTAACTAAAATAGTTGCATATTTAGTTATTCTCCGTTTTAAAACTATTTTTTATGCTAACATAGTTTAAGGAGCTCAAGAAAATCACGATGTTTTACAGCTTGTGCCCGAAATTGCCTAGCTTCTATGTTTAGCTGTATTGTTATGCAAATATTTTCAGGTTAACCGTGAAAAGGGCTATTATAAAAGATGCCTGAGGAATATGGATTCCTCATGATGCCGTATTGTAGTCGCTAAAATGCTGAAAATGTAGCTACGATTTTCACGAAAACAGTTCTTGCCATATATCATTGTGTTTTTGAATATCACTGCCTAAAAATGAACTTTTAATATGATTCAGATTCTTGTAACTATTGATAATAAATGAAATGTTGAGTCAACATAGGGATTCATTTCGATTCATGCTTCTGTGCGGTTTTCGCCGCCATTTCTTGTCGCCAGTCGCAGTCGGCCAGGGAAAGCAAACACGTTGGAAATTACAGTGTTTGTAATCAAAATTTAAATGGGACTCCAATGTCAAATAATTTCCGTAAAACTTGAATTTTGTGTAAACTTTCATGTTTTATATTACGCAAGGCGCAAGGACGACCACTGTGAAAATGCCACATCAAATAAAACACGGATTTGCGAAGAAGTAAAATATTGTTTTAAATATTTTTAATTGAAGATCGGAGGTGCGCGAACCGGCGGCATGCTACTAGTCTCTTTTGCAGCCCTTATTTGGGTCGTCACGCAACGAGGTGGAGGAGCGTTTCGTGACGACCCAAATAACGGCTGCGTTTGGGAGACTAGCGGCACACCGATGTGTCGCATTTCAATTCTATTTCAATACGCGAATTGCAAACAACAGTTCCTAGTTCATTTCTGGTCAGCAAGGTGCATAGTGATAGTAAACAACTGAAAGGCAAGGAAACTTTAGTTTATTTTCAATATGATCGAATTTGACCGTTCCAAATGACCGGCAAGATGACAAATTGATCGGTCAAACCCCCAGATTGATCGGACATTGTCCGATGTCCGGGCCTTATTTCAAGCCCTGAATTGTTGTGTTTAAAGGACTAGTGTGAAACCTATCATATATAGCCGTTA
>MU827319.1:932865-952240 GCA_029204205.1 Desmophyllum pertusum
TTTACAGTTGTACTCTGTAGGACAACATCCTCTATTTTAGGACCTGTTTAGGACAAGGACAAATTGAAAATCAAATTTACGCTAACACTCTATCGTGACCGGGCCCTGGCATGAGTCAGTTGTCTAGTAGAGCGTGACTTCGATGGAGCGCGCGGGACGAGACGCGAAAAGACCATTCTCGTCCCCAGAGGCCACGATCCTTTTGATCAGCAACAAGAATCGGTACCTCTGGCCCAATCTCGTACCCAGAGTCAACGGTCTCCTCAGTCAGCGGTAGTCGTCACCAGGTTAGACTCTGGGGGAATGGAATTTTTGAATCCCAGAAATCTGGTATTCCGGCCATTGTTTGTTACACGAGACAGCCAATCAAAAAATCGATATTTATTCCATTCCCCCAGAGTCTAACCTGGCGACGACACGCTGACCGAGAAGACCGTTGACTCTGGGTACGAGATTGCCTCTGGCCGGAACCAATTTGTTGAACATGCGCAGAGTACTCTTTCTGTATACTCAGCCAATCAGATTTGTCAGATTTGACGAGAAGTCCGAGATTCGCGGACTTCCGAACCTGTTGGAACCGGCCACTTGGTACTGACCAAAAGGATCGTGGCCTCTTGGGACGAGAATGGCGCATGAAAATTCGCGCCTATACCAATCACCCACCCCCCCCCCCCCCTCCCCTCAGAAGTTAAATGGTCCATCCCTAAAACGTTGCCAGTCACGCAACTGACGTCAGCCTGTCGCAGCTCGTTTTAGACGAGTTTTGCTTGGGCATACTATAGAATCTCGACTCACGGGTTTTTCAAAAAACTAGATACACGGCAGTCGGAACCCCTTACCGTTTTCCACGAAAATTTTCATTCGAACAGTGCTGAGAGTATTCGATCTCTGTATAGAAATACCAAGCGATTTCTGAACTTCAGGCTTCTATATACTGGCAAGTTGTACACTTTGCATGGCAACACATCTATGAATTTCTAACTAACTGCCGGGTATCTAGTTTTTTGAAAAACCGTGCCCGTGAGTCGAGATTCTATAGTATGCCCAAGCTCGGAGAATTCGTCCACTACAAAACCAATTCAAAACATTATTTATAATCCCTTGGAATTTCTGAACAAAGATCAAATACTCTCAGGGGGTTTCAATGATAATTTTTGTGGATATTCTATGAGAGTTGATTCAATTCCGTGAGTCAGTGAGCGAGTCAGCGCACGAATATTTTCTAAGTGTCGAAAACATCGAGCCAGTTTATAGCCGATGCCCAAGCTCGAAAAATTCCTCAACTACGAAGCCAAAATAATGTGTGAAATCGCTTGACATTTCTAAACAAAGATCGACTATTCTCAGAAGAATTTTAAAATGATATATTTCGTATAAATTCTATTAGAATTTCAGACTGCCGGGTATCTAGTTTTTTTTAAACACTTCCCGGCTGCCGGGTATCTAGACACAAGAAACGTTCAATTAATCGCCATAACAGCTATTCAATTCCTCGACAAGAAAGGGAGAAAACCTGATCGATCGAGAGCGAGCCTCGCAAACATGGCTTCGGCTTGGAATGTAGCTATTGTTGCTGGTGAGTAATGAAATCAGTTGTCAAGATACTAACTTGATCACAAAGCAGCTCTATCGGTGATTAAGTTTATACTTGCAGTTGTATTTATTGTTTCTCGTTCTTTTAACTTTGTCTTCATCGTCCGTGTTTGATTGCGCTGTACTTAAAACTGTTTTAAATTTGCATACAACTTCCAACTCAATATTTCAGTTTTATAAATTAGTATCCTTTCTTTAATAGCGTCTTGTTAGTTCACGGTTTGTTTACCATCGAATTTTAAAAAACTTTGAAGACCATTCTAATTAAAAGCGGTGAGGGTAAAAGGCGGAATGAGTTTGCGGAATGGCATGTGGCATGACTTGCGGAATGGCATAATTATGCGGAATAAATGACTTAAAGAAATACATTAACTGCAAATAACCGCTTCTACGTAATGCTGCGGGCTCAAACCATACGATATTGTTCAAGATGGCGGCTGTTCGGTGACAAGAAGCGTATAGGTTCGCCGGTTTTGTGTTCGTCGTAGCCATATTTTTCGGGGTCAAAACAAAGACAAATTATCCTTTAAGTGATATTCTGTATTGTGGAGGTAAATTATTTTAGTTATCAGGTTGTATTTTCATGAGGAAGAAGTGTTCTGTGTCGATTCTGTGCAAGAAATGAAAGTTCACGAGTTATAAAATTATTTGGGTGATAAGCATAAATCCAGAAAAAAAGATCCAGAAGAACAGATCGATGGGTTATATTTTGCCAGTTATATGGGTGCTATGATTTCTTGGAAAACAGCAGCTCTCAGAAGATATCAATAAAATTGGATTTGATGATAGACTGTGTGACTGTGCTCACACGTGACTAAATTGACGTGACTAAATTCGCCAAGAAGATAAGTCGCGCTTAGAGGCACCTTCTATCTAGTGGATTCATGCACATTCGAAGAGCAACTTGCCGACATTTTCGGCAAATTCCACCACGCAGTTTCATATATAAACGCCATTTCCTGTGTAAACTTTGCAGCAATAAAAAAATAAAACACACATAAGTGATGGATTTCTTCCTAAAAATACAACCTGATAAATAAAATAATTTACCTCCAGAATACAGAATATCACTTGAAGGATAATTTTTCTTTGTGTTGACCGAAAAATATGGCTACGACGAACACAAGAGTTAACCTACTATGCGCTTCTTGTCACCGAACACTGCAGCCACCATCTTGAAAACGTGACAAGATCGTACGTTTGAGCCGCAGCATTGCGTAAGCGGTTATTTGCAGTTAATGTATTTTTTTAAGTCAGTTATTTTTATAATTATTCCGCATAATTATGCCGTTCCGCAAGTCATGCCACATGCCATCCGCAAACTCATTCCGCCTTTTACCCTCACCGAATTAAAAGATAGTTCATTTCATTTAATATTCTGAAAGAGTGACGACTAAAGCTTGGAAACAGGCAGGTACAAAAGTCGGACCGGATCAGTTGGATCGGACCGGATCAACTCGGATCGCCACTCCGGGTCGGATTAACTCGGATCGACTCGGACTAGACTAAAAATAGGCCCGGAGGGCGTCCCTCATGGCTACTGACATTTTTTACCCAGAAGAATTGGCATACATGTAGCCCATGAGCCGATATTACAACGGAAATGGGTTAGGGACTCCTCACGATTTCAATCAGTAAGTTATATATTTTCTCTAACCAGCAGTTCATGAATCCACATCACACGATACACCCTTATATAACATGCATATCCTAGCACATAACTAGATATAAACATTTCCACGGCCAATGGCTTTCGTGAATTCTCACATCCAGACCTCTCAATTGATAATTCATAGGTCAAGACTTCGTTTCTCCGAGTTTGTCGCCAGTTGAGGGATAGTGCAGCTAACTTTGTGCGTTTTGTTATTTTACTTTGGTGTATTGCATTGATAAACCCCCCCCCTCAGCCCTAAGGGCAACATCTCTTGCTTGGCCTAACCACACTAAAAATAAGCAGGCCCGTAGGGCGAGGGATGCGGACAGGTGGCGTCCGTCAGGACCGATGGCTGAAAAATAAAGTGAATGAAAAGCTCTAAATCTCGCATAACTCGGTGTAGTCTGGAATGAAGCCTGAAGTCAACGAAGATAACATCGTAAGCGTCCGCACATTTGTAGATTGCTAGGGGGGTGCGGTGTGACATATTAAATTTTGGACCAGATCTTGAGATTTCTATAAGCTGAATTTAACGTTAACGATAAATTCGACCTAAAAACCCTCATAACGGAATTTTAATCCCCAGGCTCTATTTTCAAAATGAAGAGAAGGGAAGGGTACCCCAATAATGAACTGCATAAAAGGGTCTCAAGCATGTGGTGTCAATATTGGATAAAATGCGACCGAAACAGACGGCCAGAGGGGGTCACAGAAGAAGCCCCTTTTGTGAAATAGAAAGGCCGCAAGTACAAAATCCTGTTCCAATCGATAGATACATTTGTCCGTCAAATTGTAAAAATTACATGACTCACATAAAGTTTCTTGCAATTGTTGTCAGAATCCATTTTTGAAATTTAAAAAGTGTCAGAAATTTTTATCGTTATTAGCGTTTGCTCTTTGACTGCCTGGTTCTCATATCAAAACGCCACGAAATGCGAAATACAGGTCGAGACTCTGGCCACAACGAGCCACCTTGGGGACCAGAGGTAAAAGTGGCCGTTGTTTAGAGGAGGTGGCCGTGGTTATGCGGAGGTAGGGGTGTAATATGACAACCATTTGTTTTTTGGGGAGGAGACAAACATTTTTATATTAAAAAATGGTGTTATTATAAGCATATGACGAATACAGCATAACACACTCAAAATGTATCAATAAAAAGACAGAAGAGAGACCCAACAGATAGATGTTCAGCAAACAGGAAATGTAAACCCCCCGCCCCCCCCCCAAAAACAAAGCTAGTAAAGGAACAGTGGAGTACATGTCAGTTTGTATACATCGTTTACTTTCTCTTTCGTGAAATTAAGTTGTCCAGGGTTGTTGCTTGAGTGAGTGGCTGCGAGGTTCTATTGCATAATGTGAACTTACGAGTGGCCACCAGGCATTTTTTTTTTCAATTTCGCAATGCAATTTAAACACAGAGCCTTAATCAGCTGTTACTCGATTTACGACAGAAATGAAAAAATTACAGTACTGGTAAAAGCGTAAAAAAAATGGAAAAATAGAAAAAAATGGGGGCCTTGTACTTTCTAGTATTGTGTGATTCTTCCATCAGTGGCTAAACACGTGCCGCCGATATAAGATACTGTATTGCCGGACGATGCGTGGTACAGTATGAAGATTGCGTGGACCTTTTATTACTGTACGCCAAAAAAGATAGGGCTTTAATGAGCGTTGCCGTTGTGGAGAGGTGGCCGTTGTAGAGAGGTTAAAACAAGAGTGAATGTATCGGACTGTCCGCGTGGGACAAAAGAAAAGTGGCCCGTTGTGCGAGATGTAGGCCGTTGTGGAGATGGGTGGCCGTTAGTAGAGGTTCGACTGTATCAACAAAAATTTCCCCGGCGGGTTACCACTTCCTACCAAATCTCCGCGTAGGCACTCGAAAAGTTGTAGTAACGAGCAAGGAAGGAAAAGGAGACATCTGCACGGCAAGGCATATCCCCTCCCCTTTCGCCACTTATTACGGGACAGTTTTGTTTGTCCCGACGTGAAAAGACATCATATTATTTTATCTTACAATTACAACGGTCACTTTTCCGCTCTCATACAAAGTTTTACACCTCGTTAATCTGTGCACTGTATATTGGTCATGGGACATGTTTGACAAACTGTCTTGCTTCACTGTGCTGCGTGGGCAGGCGTAACCACAAAAGTTTCACTTCCTTGGTCTTTTTACTGCAGTCATTAGACGTTGCTTAAATACAGGACAATTGTTCGTGTCCGTATCTTATCCGGGTTCCACTGTACATACGAGGGCGTTTCAATCACAGTCAAAACAAAGGGATTTGACTTCACGAAACTGAAAAAAAAACCCCTGCCAAAAAACCCCCTGCAAACTGTCAAAAAGCTATTTGCCTTTATCTCTGTAATTGTGCTAATAACCCGACCCCAATTACACGCCGCGAAATTTATTGACATATTATAAAATAGACGGACGAATTATTACAACAAGAATCCATCAAAGAAAACAGTTCTCATCTTGACTCTGCTCATATCCTAGCTAAACTGAAACTGGGTAATTACAGTACACTGCGCACGATTCACGTTTAACGCTAACAAATTTATTAGGTCACTTTTAGCCAACACTCTGCTCTCGTAAACTAGCTCGCCGAACTTGTCCAGTTGCGGAAAAACAAAACTCCTGTTCAGTTTATTTACCTTCATGTCATTTTGATCAGTACATCTAACCAAGACTTAAAAACCCAAGCTAATTTGAATACAATCACCCACTGGTTTTTTTTCTTAAAACAACGGAAACTGTGCCTCAAAATGAGATGATCTTTATCTTTCGTCTACAAACCAAGCAGATATAAAGTTCGTCTTTAATTTTAGAAGATATTTTCATAATTAAAATCATTCCTCCGTTTCGAAAAAAAAATTTAACACACTTAACAATAGTAGATCTAAAATCCATTTTCTAATATCATTTTTTGTCACGATGTTCCAACGTCAGACTCCCGAAAAAGCGCGCGTGAATTAATTTTTTCTGCAATCCAGCACGCGGCCTTTGATCTTTGTCACAACAGCATTCGCAGCATTCATGCTGACATAACAAAATTCTCAAATCACACTCATCACCTCATACTCTTCTGATTGTCGTCATACTGTTAATATCTTTGTTTTTACACAGCAAGCATTTTCGCGCTTGACATAACAGAATCTAAAAAATAATTATATTAATTCACTGTGTAAAACTCGCCGCCCGTGAATTGGTTTTTAAGAACTGTTATCTATTAGAGTACAGACGCACGAATGACGTCACGAAGCGGGAAAACGCGCGGGCGCCCTGGCCTGCTCCAACAAATCCTCTCGCTCAAAACAGAGAAATATTTTCGTTTCAAACTGGAAATATTCCGTAGGAAATTCAATGTTGTTCAATTTGATACGAATTTAAAATCGCTGTTCAAGCTTGGCTAGAACTTGGAGGAAAATATGATGGTCCCTTTAGCTCATAATTTGTGAACAGAATCCGATTAAATTTTAGGCGGGATTAAGCTTATCGTTTCGCCGTTTTATAAGCGACTTGCAACGGGAATTTGGACTGGAATAATTCAGATTTGTTTTTCCTCATATCAGGACGGAATAGAGGTTAGTCTCTAAATATTTGCTTTTCGAAACATTGCCTGAGTTGAGCTGTAGTTTATTTTAAGCCGTTTAGTTTTTCACCAAAGTTTTATTGAGTGCATGAAACCACTGTGGCCCTAAACTCGATGTTTTGTTGACATAATTTTTATCGGCTTATTTAGCGTAACATTCAAGTGAAAAATTCCGAAGCGAATATCTCCAAAAATTATATAAAAACAAATAGATTCCATGTTGCCGTGGGTCTGTTCAGTAATAGATCACAGAAGACGTCAAAATGTTGGTAAGAAACATCAGTGGACCAACGGCCGCTGCGGCGAACCCACAACATATCAATCACGTAGAAACCGAAAACCTCTGTGTTTGTTGCTGTGAAAATTTTTGCATTCAACTCCTCGACAATCTTGTTAAAACCAGTACTTTTTTCTAAAGTTTTTACTCTCCTGCCTTCGTGGTATGATACACAAACTGATTAACTAGATATTTCTTCTTCTCGGACTGAAATTTTAAACGACTTGCATGTTTCTTGCCGCTTTTCCCGACTGTCAACTGTCACTTTTTTAGCGCAAACTTGTAACCCGATCGGACGTTTGGCACTGTTCACTGCTTGTAAAGGACAAATTGTGCTACTCAAAACATCAGTATAGGTGCTGCTAGCAGGTTAAAATTTTGGCACGGTAAACAAGTTTGTTTACGGACCGAGGCAAGCGAATAATTCATCGCTGTTAACCTTGAGATTTAATGTGTGTGAATTGACGAATCTAGTACAGTTTTGACGCTTGACAAAAATTTTGTTCCTGCCTCTGGGGGCAGGATTGACGGCGCCTTTGAAGTTTTGGTAAGGCTTGACAAAATTTTGGGCGGAAAAAAATCGCCGTTTCGCACTTGTGAAACGGAACTGATGACAGATATTTTTTGCAAAACAAAACAAAAATTCGCCTAGTGCGGCCGGGCCCTAATCAAACAAAATGAAATTGTAACGAAGGACTCTAAAAGACCGGGGCGTTACCTCAAACAAAAGCTTCAACAAATGTGACTTCAATCAAACGCGACCCTGTTCGTGCAGTTGTCAAAGAAAATACACCTACGTAAATAAACAAACATTTAAAAACAAACGTGTCTTTCATATTTTTATTTTGCAAAAACGCAATTTATCTTCCATATAGCTCACTCAAAGATGGCCCAATCTTCTTTTTAAGCATTGCACATGACACCACTGTCAATGAAGCGAACAATCGAAAACATTGCCAATATCATGGTTTGCGATTCGAGTTATTTCCAAAGAAATTTGTTACAAAAAAGTTCTTAACTAAGGAAGCGGAATAATGGTATAACAAAAAAAAAAAAAAGTCTTAACGGAAAGGGAAATTGTTTTTTTTTTTTTTAAACAGAATTGCTTCGACCGACGACAATAATGGGCAGCTTGTCGCAAAGGCGCAGTACCATAAAATGAAAACAATCTACTTGGACTGGACTAAAATGACATTCGTAACATGTTAGACATAGAAAAAAGATACCTCTAGCCATTAAAGGTGTTTAGCCACCTAAACGTTTACCCAGATCACCGTCAGATCGCGACCGTCAGATCGAGACTTTGCAAATGTTAAACATGCATTATTGATTTAAAATTCGGCTTCAGAATGTCTGAAAGCAACCAAATCTACGTGGCAGCTCGTATCCGCGTACATGGTGCAGGAACAGTGGGAAGCAGACACATTTCGTTGTATTAAACGCCTATTTCTAGTTTCGCGAGAGATCGAGAAGGAAAAGACGTAAACACGTAAACAGCTACGTAGAATGAAATATTAAAAAGCATTTGCATTCCTCTCTTGCCTCAACTCTTCAGAGTCCCACCCCCCACTGTCTGTTTCCCTTTGGTCGCCCCTCCCTGAGTAAAATTATGATGACCTGTTGATGCTGACATTTCGTGTACGTATATCGAACGAACGACGAACGAATATTAAAGACCGCATCAAACGAGGAAACATATATTTTGTTTGCGGAAACATTGTTTTGTGGACGCAAATGTCCTCGGCGAGCAAACGGGAAAATATTTGTTGCGGACGCAAAATGTTTCTGAAAGAATTCACAAACATTTTTTGCGTCTCGGACGCAAAATTTGCGGTCGCGTGCGCGGGCAAACGGGGAAACATTTGCGTCCGCAACAATGTTTTTTCCTCGTTTGCCACGGCCTTAAAAGAAGGATTTCCGTGCCCTTGACAACTTTTGAAATCTAATCTATTATTAAATAGTGTGCGCGTCATGCTATAAAAGTTATTTTTATTTCCTTCTGATCGATGCTCCGACATCACGTTACTCGAACTGACCAATCAGATAGCGCTCTTATGAAAGCTCAGCTATGAATGGAAAGTTAAAAAGATCATAAAAAACTGATCATTGGAAGAGACCATGTATGGGGGAATGCTTCTCTTAAGCCCCTCCCACACGAGCAAGTTTTCCTGACAAGTTTTCCTGACAGTTTTCTTGACAGTTTTCCTGACAAATTTATTTACTCGTGTGGAAGATAAACCAATTTTTCTTTGACATTTTTTTCTTGTAACAACAATAATATTATTGCATACAGCGGATTATCGTCTTAAAATGTGCTCGCGAAGAACAAGATAAGGCCGCTGGGGCACCAGCGATTCCTTGTTCCAAGGTTTTCCTATGTCGCACCCGTCCACACGAAACAAGTTTCGCAACTTGGACTATTTTTTTCCTTGACCAAGTGTCCATTGTTCAAAAACTGGTTTCGCTTGTTTTTGAACCAAGCCCTGAAGGACACTTGTTCAAGGAAAACATTGCCAAATTTCCCTTTCCACACGAGCAAGGAAAAACTTGTCAAGGAAAACTTGTCAAGGAAAAACTTGTCAAGGAAACTTGTCAAGGAACAAACTTGCTCGGTGTGGAAGGGGCTTAAGAGGAAGCATCCACCCCATACATGGGTCTCTTCCAATGATCAGTTTTTTATGATGATCTATTTTTAACTTTCCATTCATAGCTGAGCTTTCATAAGAGCGCTATTCTTGATTAGCGGGTCAGTTCGAGTAAACTAAACGTGATGTCGGAGCATCGATCAGAAGGAAATAAAATAACTTTTATAGCATGACGCGCACACACTATTTAATAATAGATTAGATTCAAAAGTTGTCAAGGGGCACGGGAAAATCATCTCTTTTAAGGCCGTGGCAAACGAGGAAACCGGGAAAACATTGTTCGCGGACGCAAATGTTTCCCCGTTTGCCCGCGCACGCGAACCGCAAATTTTGCAGCGTCCGGAGACGCAAAAAATGTTTTTGAATTCTTTCAGAAACATTTTGCGTCCGCCAACAAATATTTTCCCGTTTTGCTCGCCGAGGACATTTGCGTCCACAAAAACAATTGTTTTCCCCCCCCTCCCAACACAAAATATATGTTTCCATCGTTTGATGCGGTCTTTAAATATTCGTTCGTTCGTCGTTCGTTCGATATACGTAACACGAAATTGTCAGCATCAAACAGGTCATCATTAATTTTTACTCAGGGAGGGGGCGACCACAAGGGGAAACAGACAGTGGGGGGTGGGAAATTTTTTCTGAAGAGTTGAGGCAAGAGAGCGAATGCAAATGCTTTTTAATTATTTTTCATTCCCTACGTAGCTGTTTACGTGCTTTACGTCTTTTCCTTCTCGATCTCTCGCGAAGAAAACTAGAAATAGGCGTTTAAAAACCAACGAAATGTAGTCTGCATTCCCACTGTTCACTGCACCATGTACGCGGATACCGAGCTGCCACGTTAGATTTCGCGTTGCTTTTCAGAAACATTCTTGAAGCCGAATTTTAAATCAATAATGGCATGTTTAACATTTTGCAAAAGTCTCGATTCTGACGGCGCGATCTGACCGCGTGGATCTGGGTAAACGTCTTAGGTGCGCATAAAACACCTTTAAATGGCTAGGAGGTTATCTTTTTTCTATGTCTAACATGTTACGAATGTCATTTTAGTCCAGTCCAAGTAGATTGTTTTTCATTTTTATGGCGTACTGCGCTTGCGCAAGTGCCCATTATTGTCGTCGTCGAAGCATTCTTAAACATTCCTTCGTAAGAACTTTTTTGTTCGTAAGACTTTTTTGTAACAATTCTTGAATAACTGAACATGATATGGCATTGTTCGATTGTTTCGCTTCATTGACAGTGGTGTCAAGTGCAATGCTTAAAAAGAAGATTGGCATCTTTAGTGAGCTATATGGAGAGAAATTGCGTTTGCACAAAAATTAAAATATGAAAAGACACGTTTGTTTTTAAATGTTTTTATTTACGTAGGTGTATTTCTTTGACAACTGCACGAACAGGGTCGCGTTTGATTGAGTCACATTGTTGAAGCTTTTGTTGAGTAAACCGCCGGGTCTTTTAGAGTCCCTTCGTACAATTCATTTGTTTGATTAGGGCCGGCCCCGCACTAGGCGAATTTTTTGTTTGTTTTGCAAAAATATCTGTCATCAGTTCCGTTTTCACAAGTGCGAACGGCGCGGGATTTTTTTTCCTACCAAAAATTTTTGTCAAGCCTTACCAAACTTCAAAGGCGCCGTCATCCTGCCCCAGAGCAGGACAAAATTTTGTCAAGCGTCAAAACTGACAGATTCGTCAATTCACACACATTAATCCTCAAGGTTACAGCGATGATTATTCGCTTGCCTCGGTCCGTACAAACTTGTACCGGTCCAAAAATTTACCTGCTAGCAGCACCTATACTGATGTTTTGAGTAGCACAATTTGCTTTACAAGCAGTGAACAGTGCACGTCCGATCGGGTACAAGTTTGCGCCTAAAAAGTGACAGTGACAGTCGGGGAAAAAGCGGCAAGAAGAAAACATGCAAGTCGTTTAAAAATTTCAGTCCGGAGAAGAAGAAAAAATATCTAGTTAATCAGTTTGTGTATCATACCACGAAGGCAGGAGAGTAAAAAACTTTAGAAAGTACTGGTTTTTAAAAGATGTCGAGGAGTTGAATGCCAAAATTTCACAGCAAACAAACAGAGGTTTTCGGTTTCTACGTGATTGATATGTTGTGGTTCGCCGCAGCGGCTCGTTGGTCACTGATGTTCTTACCACATTTTGACGTCTTCTGTGATCTATTACTGAAACAGACCCACGGCAACATGGAATCTATTTGTTTTATATAATTTTGGAGATATTCGCTTCGGATTTTTCACTTGAATGTACGCTAAATAAGCCGATAAAAAATTATGTCAACAAACATCGAGTTTTAGGCCACAGTGTTTTTCATGCACTCAAATAAAAACTTTGTGGAAAAACTAAACGGCTTAAAATAAACTACAGCTCAACTCAGCAAATGTTTCGAAAAGCAAATATTTAGAGACTAACCTCTATTCCGTCCTGGATATGAGGAAAAAAAAAACAATCTGAATTATTCCAGTCCCAAATCCCGTTGCAAGTCGCTTATAAAACGGCGAAACGATAAGCTTAATCCCGCTAAAATTTATCGGATTTCTGTTCACAAATTATGAGCTAAAGGACCATCATATTTTCCTCAAGTTCTAGCCAAGCTTGAACAGCCGATTTAAAATTCGTATCAATTGAAACAACATTGAATTTCCTACGGAATATTTCCAGTTTGACGAAAATATTTCTCTGTTCTTTGAGCGAAGGATTTGTTGGAGCAGGCAGGGCGCCCGCGCGTTTTCCCGCCTTCCGTGACGTCATTCGTGCGTCTGTACTCTAATAGATAACAGTTCTAAAACCCAATCACGGCGCGAGTTTTACACAGTGAATTATATAATTATTTTTAGATTCTGTTTATGTCAGCGGCGAATGCCTGCTGTGGTAAACAAAGATATTACAGTATGACGGACAATCAGAAGAGTATGAGTGATGAGTGATTTGAGAAATTTTGTTATGTCAGCATGAATGCTGCGAATGCTGTTGTGACAAAGATCAAAGCCGCGTGCTGGATTGCAGGAAAAATTAATTCACCGCGCTTTCGGGAGTCTGACGTTGGGACATCGTGACAAAATGATATTAGAAAATGGATTTTAGATCTACTATTGTTAAGTGTGTTAAAATTTTTTTTCGAAAACGAGGAAATGATTTTAATATGAAAATATATCTTCTAAAAATTAAAGACGAACTTTATATCTGCTTGGTTTGTAGACGAAAGATAAGATCATCTCATTTGAGCACAGTTTCCGTTGTTTAAGAAAACAGTGGGTGATTGTATTCAAATTAGCTTGGGTTTTAAAGTCTTGTTAGATGTACTGATCAAAATGACATGAGGTAAATAAAAACTGAACAGAGTTTATTTGTTGTCCGCAACTGACAAGTCGGCGAGCTAGTTTACGAGAGCAGAGTGTTGCTAAAAGTGACCTAATAAAATTTGTTACGTTAAACGTGAATCGTGCAGTGTACTGTAATTACCCAGTTCAGTTAGCTAGGATATGAGCAGAGTCAAGATGAGAACTGGTTCTTTGATGGATTCTTGTGTAAATAATTCGTCGTCTATTTATAATATGTCAATAAATTTCGCGGCGTGTAATTGAGTCGGGTTATTTACACAATTACAGAGATAAAGGCAAATAGCTTTGACAGTTTGCAGGGGGTTTTTTTGGCAGGTTTTTTTTTTCAGTTTCGTGAAGTCAAATCCCTTTGTTTTTGACTGTGATTGAAACGCCTCGTATGTACAGTGGAACCCGGATAAGACGGACACGAACAATTGTCCGTATTAAGCAACGTCTAAATGACTGCAGTAAAAGACCAAGGAAGTGAAACTTTTGTGTTACGCCTGCCACGCCAGCACAGTGAGCAAGACAGTTGTCAAACATGTCATGACAATATACAGTGCACAGATAAGCGAGGTTAACTTTGTATGAGAGCGGAAAAGTGACCGTTGTAATGTAAGATAAAATATATGAGCTTTTCGTCGGGACAAACAAAAACTGTCCGTGTAAATAAGTGCGAAAGGGCGAGGGGATAGCCTGCGTGCAGATGTCTCCTTTTTCCTTGCGCGTACTAACTTTCGAGATGCCTCCCGAGTTTGTAGGGGGGTACCAGCCGGGAATTTTTTGATGACAGTCGAACCTCTACTAACGGCCACCTCTCCACAACGGCCACATCTCCACAACGGCCACTTTCTTTTGTCCCGGCGGACAGTCCATACATTTCACTCTTGTTTTAACCTCTCTACAACGGCCACCTCTCCACAACGGCAACGGCCATTAAAACCCTATCTTTTTTGGCGTACAGTAATAAAAGGTCACGCAACTTCATCTGTACCACGCATCGTCGGGCAATACAGTATCTTATATTGCGGCACGTGTTTAGCCACTGATGGAAGAATCACACAATACTAGAAAGTACAAGGCCCCCATTTTTTTCTATTTTCCATTTTTTTACGCTTTTACAGTACTGTATTTTTATTTCAGTCGTAAATCGAGTACAGCTGATAAGGCTCTGTGTTTAAATTGCATTGCGAAATTGAAAAAAAAAAATGCCTGGTGGCCACAGTAAGTCACATTAAAATAGAACCTCGCAGCCACTCACTCAAGCAAACAACCCTTGACAACTTAATTTCACGAAAGAGAAAGTAAACGATGTACAAACATGATGTACTCACTGTACTTTACTAGCTTTGTTTTGTTAACATTCCTGTTCTGAACATCATTTTGGTTTCTGTTTTATTGATACATTTTGATTGTTGTTACGTATTCATATGCTATAATAAGCTTTTTTAAATAAAAAATGTTGTCCCCCCAAAAAAAACAAATGGTGTCATATTACACCCCTACCTCCCCATAACGGCCACCTCTCTACAACGGCCACTTACCTCTGTCCCCCAAGGTGGCCGTTGTGGAGAGGTTCGACTGTATTTCGCATTTCGTGCGTTTTGATATGAAATCCAGGCAGCAAAAAGCAAACGTATAAACATAAACAATTATTGCACTTTTTAAAATTCAAAATGGATTAATGACAAAACAATTGCAAGAAACTTTTATGTGACATGTAATTTACAATTTACGGACAAATGTATCTATCGATTGACAGGATTTTGCTGCGGCCTTTCTATTTCGCTCTTCTGTGACCTCTGGCTCTGTTCGGTCCATTTTATCCAATATTGACACACATGCTGAGCCCTTTTGCAGTTCATTATTGGGAGTTACCCAGTCTTCTCTCATTTTGATAGAGCCTGGGGATTAAAATTCCGTATGAGGGTTTTAGGTCGAATTTAATCGTTAACGTTAAATTCAGCTTATAGAATCTCAAGATCTGGTCCAAAACTTTAATATGTCACCCAGCAAAATCTAACAAAATGGCGGACCCTTCGATGTTATCTTCGTTGATTCAGGCTTCATTTCCAGACTTACACCAGTTAGGAATTTAGAGCTTTTCATTCACTTTATTTTCAGCCATCGGTCACGGACGCACCTGTCGGCATCCCTCGCCCTACCGGGCCCTGATTATTTTAGTGTGGTTAGCCAAAGCAAGAGATGTTGCCTTAGAGCTTAGGGCGTTATCAAATGCAAATTACACCAAAAGAAAAAAATAACAAAACCAAACAAAGTTGCTGCCACTATCCTCAAACAGGCGACAAATCGGAGAAACGAAGTCTTGACCTATATTATCCAATTGGAGAGGTCTGGTGTGAGAGTTAACGAAAGCCGAATTGCGTGACGTGGAACATGTTTTATATCTAGTATGTCTAGTATACATGTTATAAATGAGATGATGTGGATTCATGACTGATACATTGGGTAGTGGTAGTCAGAGAAAAAATATAAAACTTAATGATTATGAAATCGTGAGAAGTCCTAACCCATTTGTCGTTTAATCGGAACTCATGGGCTAACATGTAGGATGCGCCATGTATATCTCTGAAGTAAAAATGCGATTGAAACAGGTAGCCATGAGCAACGCCTTCGCGCCAGGGCACTATTTTTAGGTCTAGTCCGACGTCGATCCGAGTTAATCCGACCCGGAGTGGCGATCCGAGTTGAAATCCGGTCCGATCCAACTGATCCGGTCCGACTTTTGTACCTGCCTGTTTCTCAAGCTTTAGTCGTCACTCTTTCAGAAATATATTAATGAAATGAACTATCTTTTAATTCGCGTGAGGGTAAAAGGCGGAAATGAGTTTGCTGAATGGCAGCATTATGGCATGACTTGCGGAACGGCATAATTATGCGGAATAATTATAAAAATAACTGACTTAAAAAATACATTAACTGCAAATAACCGCTTTACGCAATGCTGCGCGGCTCAAACGTACGATCTTGTGCACGTTTTCAAGATGGTGGCTGCAGTGTTCGGTGTTGAAAAGAAGCGCAATAGCTAGGTTAAATCTTGTGTTCGTCGTAGCAATATTTTTCGCTGCAACACAACAAGAAAAATTTATCCTTCAAGTGATATTCTGTATTTTGGAGGTAAATTATTTTAATTCTCTATCAGGTTGTATTTTTAGGAAGAAATCCATCACTTATGTGTGTTTTATTTTTTTATTGCTGCCAAAAGTTTACACAGGAAATGGCGCTCTTATATATGAAACTGCGTGGTGGAACTTTGCCGAAAATGTCGGCAAGTTGCTCTTCGATATTGGCATGCAATCCACTAAGAATAGAAGCGTGCCTCTTAAGCGCGACTTATCTTCTTGGCGAATTTAGTTCACGTCCAATTAGTCACGTCGGAGCACAGGTCACACAGTCTATCATCAAATCCAATTTTATTGATATCTTCTGAGAGCTGCCGTTTTGCAAGAAGATCCTAGCACCCATATAACTGGCAAAATATTAACCATCGATCTGTTCTTCTGGATCTTATTTCTCTGGATTTATTGCTTATCACCCAAATAATTTTATAACTCGTGAACTTTCATTTCTTGCACAGAATCGACACAGAACACTTCTTCCCATGAAAATACAACCTGATAAACTAAAAATATTTACCTCCACAATACAGAATATCACTTAAAGGATAATTTGTCTTTGTTTTGACCCCGAAAAATATGGCTACGCACGCACACAAAAAAACCGGCGAAACCTATACGCTTCTTGTCACCGAACAGCCGCCAATCTTGAACAATATCGTATGGTTTGAGCCCGCAGCATTACGTCTAGAAGCGGTTATTTGCAGTTAATGTATTTCTTTAAGTCATTTATTCCGCATAATTATGCCAGTCCGCAAGTATTGCCACATCGCCATGCCGCAAACTCATTCCGCCTTTTACCCTCACCGCTTTTAATTAGAACCCTGGTACTTCAAAGTTTTTTTAAAAATTCTGATGGTAAAAACCAAAAACCGTGAAACTCAAAACAAGACGCTATTAAAGAAAAAGGATTAACTAATTTTATTAAAAACTGGAAATAGTGGAGTTGGAAGTTGTATGGCAAAATTTTTAAAAAAACAGTTTTAAGTTTTGTACAGCGCAATCAAAAACACGCGACGGATGATAGACAAAGTTTTAAAGAACGAGGATAAACCAATAAATACAACTTGCAAAGTATTAAACTTAAATCCACCGATAGAGCTGCTTTGTGATCCAAGTTAGTATCTTGACAAAACATGATTTCATTAACTCTAACCAGCAAAACAATAAAGCTACATTCCAAGCCGAAAAGCCATGGTTTTGCGAGGCTCGGCTCTCAGATCGATCAGCGTTTTCTTCCCTTTTATCTTGTCGGAAAGGAAATTGAATAGCTGTTATGCGCGATTAAATTGAAACGTTTCTTGTTGCTCTAAGATAACCGGACCAGACGGGTGGAAAGTGTTTAAAAAAAACTAGATACCCGGGGGCACCAGTCACTGAAAATTATAAATAGAATTTATACGCAAAATATATCATTTTTAAAGAATCTCTTCTGAGCAAAACGAAATAGTCGGAAATACTATTGTTTAAGGAAATCGAGCAAATGGGTCAAAAGCGATTTCCCCACCCAACATTATTTGGTGCTTCGTAGTTGAGGAAAAAATTTTTCGAGACTTGGGCATCGTGCTATAAAAAACTGGCTCGAAGGTTTTCGACACTTAGAAAAAATATTCGTGCCCGCTGGACTCGCCTCCACTCGACTCACGAGGAATTGAAAATCAACTTCCTCATGAGGAAATAATCCACAAAAATTATCCAATTATGAAAAAAACCCCCTATGCAGGAGTATATGAATACTTTGTTCAGGAAATTCCAAGGGATTATACAATCAAATGTTTTGAATTGGGTTTTGTAGTAGGACGAATTCTCTCGAGCTTGAGGCAGACTATAGGAAAATCTCGACTCACTGGGCACGGTTTTTTCAACAAAAAAAACCTTAGATACCCCGGCAGTTAGTTAGGAAAAATTCGTTAGTCAATGTGTTGCCATTGCAAAGTGCTATAGACAAACTTTGAAAAGTATATAGGGAAAGCCTCGAAGTTTTCAGAAACTCGAATTGCGTATTTCTATACCAAAGAGATCGAATTACTACTCCAGCACTGTTCGAATGAAAAAATTTTCGTGGAAAGAAAACGGTAAGAAGGGCCCGGGACTGCCGCGACATCTTAGTTTCTTTGAAAAAAAAAAAAAAAAAACCCCATAGCCCGTGAAGTTCGGAGAATTCTATAGTCATAGCCCAAGCAAAAAAAAAACTCGGTCTAAAAACGAGCACTGACGGACAGGCTGACGTATCAGTTGCGTGACTTAGCGCAAAAAACGTTTTTTAGGGATGGGGGACCATTTAAACTTACTTGAGGGGGAAGGGGGGGGGGGGGGGGGGGTGATTTGAGTATAGAAAAAAAAAAAAAAAAAATAAAAAACAATAAAAAATCAACAAAAAAAAAAAAAAAAAAAAACAAAAAATAAAAACCCCCCCCCAAAAAAAAAAAAAAACGCGGCTAATTTTCATGCGCCATTCTCGTACCCCAGAGGCCACGATCCTTTTGGGCTAGATCACAAGTGCGAGTTCCAACAGGTTCGAGAACGTCCAGCGAACAATCTCGGGACTTTACTCGTCAAAATCTTGGACAAATCTGATTGGCTCTGAGTATACTAAGAAAAGAGTACTCTGCGCATGTTCAACCAGAATATGGTTCCGGCAGAGGCAAATCTCGCTAAACCCAGAGGTCAAAACGCGTAATCTTCTCGCGTCAGCGTGTCGTCGCCAGGTTAGACTCTGGCGGCAGGAATGGGCGAATAAAATATCGATTTTTTTTTTGATTGGCTTGTCTCGTGTAACAAAACAAATGACCGGAAAATACCAGATTTCTGGGAATTTCAAAAATTCCATTCCCTAGCGGCAGTACCCTAAATCCTGGGTGACGACTACCCGACTGACCTAGAGGAGGACGTATGACTCTCGGGTACGAGATTGGGCGAGAGATTACCGATTCCTTGTTGCCTGATCAAAAGGATCGTGGCCTCTGGGGACGAGGAATGGTCTTTTCGCGTCTCGTCACCGCGCGCTCCCATCGAAGTCACGCTTTACTAGAGCAAACTGACTCATGGCCAGGCGCCCGGTCATCACGGATAGATTGTTAGCGTTAAGATTTGATTTTCAATTGGTCCTTTGTCCTAAACAGTGTTCGCTAAAACAGAGG
>MU827319.1:952740-967740 GCA_029204205.1 Desmophyllum pertusum
CCGTTCTTATAGATCATCCTCCTGCTTATTGAAAATGATCAGGGAAATTGTGGGGAATTAAGTCGCAGTAAGCCACACTGTCACAGATTTCACTTTCCAGATTTAATCGAAGAACGCTAGTAGATTTAGTACAGTTTCACCCTCTCAACAGAACAATTTTCTCTATCTAAAAGCTCTAATTGTACAAACTCTTATCTAATCGACACACCTTAAACAAATAAAAGCTGATTGGCTAAAACGATATCTTCAGACAGAACAATAACAAAAGTTCAATCTTTCGCAAACACGATCTCTTTTCACTGAACAATAACAACTTTGAGGTTTTGACAGTTCGTGACAAAATCAACAATAAAAGCCCTATACTATTTACACAGTTTCCGACAAAATTAATACTGAACGAGAAATTGTGTGTTTGTCGTTGAAAAAGCGGGAAAAGAAATACGAATCCGATATCAAATAATTTCAGTAATTTCTGAAATATCTGGGGGAGGTTCGTTAAATATTGAACGAGATATTTCTTAGTTGAAAAATACCAAATTAGCGGACGTTTATAATTGCTGTGTGGCAATAAATGTTGCAACTTTTGAACGTATCGTTTGAACCAGCTTTCCTCTCAAATTTGGCACGATAACTAAGTTATGCACGATCTTTCTAGATTACTACAGGCCTGGACTCGGTCGGTTCGAAAGCCAGATTAACACAATTAATGCGGATTAAAAGTTAATCAAGGTTTTAATTTCACGGTATAAAAGTGTTTTTCACTGCTTATGTTTTGAAGGACAGAAAAATAATAATAACAGAAATTTTGAAAATCAAATTTACGCTAACAATCGTGCTATGAACCGACCGGGCCCTGGCATGAGTCAGTTGTCTAGTAGAGCGTGACTTCGAGGGAGCGCGCGGGACGAGACGCGAAAAGACCATTCTCGTCCCCAGAGGCCACGATCCTTTTGATCAGCACCAAGAATCGGGACCTCTGGCCGGAACTAATTTGTTGAACATGCGCAGAATACTCGTTCTGCATTCTCAGCCAATCAGATTTATCAGATTTGACGGGAAGTCCGAGATTCGCGGACTTCCGGACCAGTTGGAACCCATTATCGTTTCCAGATCCTCTGTTTTCTTTTGGTCACGTGGTGCAAAGAAAAAACGAGGAGCTTTGGGAACGAGGATGGTTGGAACCGACCGAAAGGATCGTGGCCTCTGGGGACGAGAATGGCAACTGCGTAGAAAGCTAGAAAGGGTTTGAAAAAAAAAAATTCGCGCCTATACCAAATCACCTCCCGCCGCCCCCCCCCCCCCCCCTCCCCCCACCACCTCCCTCTCAGAAGTTAAATGGTCCATCCCTTGTATGTTATCAGTCACGCAACTGACATAAGTGCCTGTCGCAGCTCGTTGTAACTTCCTGTTTGACATATTTCCTCAGGTAAAGAAACGTTCGATTAATCGCCATAACAGCTAGTCAATTCCTCACAAACATGGCTTCGGCTTGGAATGTCGCTATTCTGATTGTTGCATGGTGAGTAATGAAATCAGTTGTCAAGATACTAACCTGCGATCAGGCCAATTTTTCGCGCTCCTTACATTCACTTTACGGATGTCACAGGCGCGACCACGTAAAGACGAAGAGTAAAGGCCGTGGCAAACGAGGAAACATTGTCGCGGAAACATTGTTGCGGACGCAATTGTTTCGGCGAGCAAACGGGGAAACATTTGTTGCGTACGCAAAATGTTTCTGAAAGAATTCAGAAACATTTTTTGCGTCTTGGACGCAAAATTTGCGTCCGCAACAAATGTTGCGTGCGCGGGCAAACGGGGAAACATTTGCGTCCGTAACAATGTTTCCGCAACAATGTTTCCTCGTTTGCCACGGCCTTAAAGAGAGCGCGGAAAAATTCGCCTGATACTCAGGTTATCAAGATACTAACTTGATCACAAAGCAGCTCTTTCGGTGATGAAGCTTATATTTATTGTTTCTTATTCTCTTAACTTTGTCTTCATCGTCCGTGTTTGATTGCGCTGCACTTAAACTGTTTTAAATTTGCATACAGCTTCCCGCAACTCAATATTTCAGTTTATATTTAAGTAATAGTATACGCGTATCCTTTCTTTAGCTTCTTGTTAGTTCACGGTTTGTTTACCAATCGAATTTTAAAAACCTTTGAGGACCAGTGTAATTAAAAAATAGTTCAATTCATTTAATATTCTGAAAGAGTGACGACTAAAGCTTTGGAAACAGCCTCTATGATTTCGGTGAGGGTAAAGGGCGGAATGAGTTTGCGGAATCGAATGACTTGTGGCATGACTTGCGGAATGGCATAATTATGCGAAATAAATTACTTCAAGAAATACATAACTACAAATAACCGCTTTACGTAATGCTGCGGGCTCAAACCATACGATATTGTTCAAGATGGCGGCTGTTCGGTAGACTGCAAAACAGTCGTATTTTTTGCGTTGGAGCGAGTGTGAAAACGGAGAGTGGGACTGGGGAGAGACGCTGAAAAATACGACTGTCGGCTTTCCATACAATGAATCCGTTCTAATTTCCCGTTCCTCCAGCAACGGGAAATTCCCATTGGTTGAATTTTGACACTATCTGTCAACAAAATGTCCATCGCACGTCATCAGAGATATCCGAAAGCCGTGTCAATTTCACAGTAAAACGAGCTCTTCGTGAAATTTGCATATTTTACGACAACTGAAGTTTCGGCGGGTCTAAAGTGGGTCTGTTCCGTTGTGGAACGCGTTCTGTTCCGGAAGATCTGGCAGAAGATTTTCCTTGTCCTCGGAGCCTAATGTCAGAGAACGACTGCTGTTCGGAAAATGATAATGATGGCGCTACAATAGCTCTGTTGATACACGCGCGCACTTTTATTCTGTGAACAATGTGGAAATGTCGGTTATTTACCGGGAATATTTACTCCTTCGATTCGTTTCAATCTCAAACTGTCCTCCTCTCAAGTTTGCGGCCTCGAGATCAGTAGCGATGGTATTAAAACGTTTGATTGCTCTTATTTAATTTCTCTTTTAAAATTTGCGAACACAGAGCAGAGGCACACGGTGAGCAAACTCTCAACGAAAGCAGGAGCGAAAGATAGTTCCTTCTTCAATTGAAGCGACGTCAGTTTCCAATTCTTTGGGGCTCGGCAAATATGTTTTCTGTGGATATCCATTTAGTTTTAAAATGTCCAAATTAATTGCAATACAAAATCTGCCATTGTCTGGCGCGCTCGCTGCTCTTATTATTTTGTGTCTAGATACCCGGCAGCCGGGAAGTGTTTTCAAAAAACTAGATACCCGGCAGTCTGAAATTCTAATAGAATTTACACGAAATATCTCATTTAATTCTTCTGAGAATAGTCTATCTTTGTTTAGAAATGTCAAGCGATTTCAAACATTATTTTGGCTTCGTAGTTGAGGAATTCTTCGAGCTTGGGCATACTATAAAATCTCGATGTTTTCGACACTTAGAAGATATTCGTGCTCTTACTCACGGAATCAACTCTCAGAATATCCACAAAAATTATGATTGAAACCACCTGAGATTATTCGATCTTTGTTCAGAAATGCCAACCGATTATAAATAATGTTTTGGTTTTGTAGTGGACGAATTCTCCGAGCTTGGGCATACTATAGAATCTCGACTCACGGGCACGGTTTTTTCAAAACACTAGATACCCGGCAGTTAGTTAGAAATTCATAGATGTGTTGCCAGTGCAAAGTGTACAACTTGAATATATAGAAGCCTGAAGTTCAGAAATCACTTGGTATTTCTACACAGAGATCGAATACTCTCAGCAGGTTCGAATTAAAATTTTCGTGGAAAAACGGTAAGAGGTTCTGACTCCGGGTATATAGTTTTGAAAAACCGTGCCCGTGACAGCCGTGAGTCGAGATTCTATAGTATGCCCAAGCTCGGAGAATTCGTCCACTACAAAACCAAAACATTATTTATAATCGCTTGGCATTTCTGAACAAAGGTCGAATAATCTCAGGTGGTTTCAATGATAATTTTTGTGGATATTCTGAGAGTTGATTCCGTGAGTAAGAGCACGAATATCTTCTAAGTGTCGAAAACATCGAGATTTTATAGTATGCCAAAGCGCGAAGAATTCGTCAACTACGAAGCCAAAATAATGTTTGAAATCGCTTGACATTTCTAAACAAAGATAGACTATTCTCAGAAGAATTAAATGAGATATTTCGTGTAAATTCTATTAGAATTTCAGACTGCCGGGTATCTAGTTTTTTGAAAACACTTCCCGGCTGCCGGGTATCTAGACACATTGATTATTTTTCCCTCTTCGCGAGGCGGGTTTCAGTGTTGTTTGATTCATCCGACGATTTCTCTTCAAACACTGAACACTTCCTACATTTTTCAGGCAATATAGAACCAAAATTAATCCTCAAGACTCTCGTTGAAATCAACACTGAAGAGCGAACTTGGACAAACAAAAAATGTGGGTGGAGCTGTCAAGTATTTTTAACACCCCAGCGATATTATTTGAACCCCGGGTCAGAACGAATTCGTTGTATTGAATGCCGACAATCGTTATTTTTCTCGCCTCAAACGCCCTGCGGGCGTGTGAGGCTCGCGAGGATCACGCTCACGGCGCTTCGCGCCTTTGCGAGCAGCGAATTGAGCGGAAACATAACGACTGTTTTGCAGTCTAGCTGTTCGGTGACAAGAAGCGTATAGGTTCGCCACTTTTGTGTTCGTGGTAGCCATATTTTTCGGTCAAAACAAAGAAAAATTATCCCTAAGTGATATTCTGTATTGTGGAGGTAAATTATTTTAGTTATCAGGTTGTATTTTATTTTGAGGAAGAAGTGTTCTGTGTCGATTCTGTGCAAGAAATGAAAGTTCACGAATTATAAAATTATTTGAGTGATAAGCATAAATCCATGACAGATCCAGATCGATGGGTTATATTTTGCCAGTTATATGGTTGCTATGATTTCTTGGAAAAACAGCAGCTCTCAGAAGATATCAATAAAATTGGGTTTGATGATAGACTGTGTGACTGTGGTCGCACGTGACACTTCACAAAAATAACCCAACTTCGAGCAATAAATTCGCCAAGAAGATAAGTCGCGCTTAGAGGCACCTTCTATCTAGTGGATTCATGCACATTCGAAGAGCAACTTGCCGACATTTTCGGCAAATTCCACCACGCAGTTTCATATATAAACGTATTTTCTGTGTAAACTTTGCAGCAATAAAAAAAACTATAGTGGGCTAACCGAAGCGCTATTCTCGGGTCTAATCTGTGCGATATAATAGTCGTTCGCAGTGCTTTTGGAGCTGGGTGACGCGCTGTCTCTAGTGGCATGTATTAACCTGATAACTAAAATAATTTACCTCCAGAATACAGAATATCACTTGAAGGATAATTTTTCTTTGTGTTGACCGAAAAATATGGCTACGACGAACACAAAGGTGGCGTTGTAAATGGGTTAACCCATACGCTTCTTGTCACCGAACAGCCGCCATCTTGAAAACGTGACAAGATCGTATGTTTGAGCCCGAAGCATTACGTAAAGCGGTTATTTGCAGTTAATGTACCTTATTACATGAAATTTTGGCGACACTTTAATTTAGCGAATTTAGCGATTTTTTGAAAAATCGCTAAATTAAAATGCCACCAAAATTAAGTGTCGCTAAATTTAATCGTCGCGAAATTAACGTGACTCCACATGAGGACAACATTAAGATATGGCTTGCAGTTTCGTTTGTTTCGTTCAAAATTAAGTTGTAGAACGTCGGTATGATTTTGTTTTTATCGTATTACAGTTAAAGTTATTAAATGGAGCTGGTTGACGTTTATGATCTGATCACACAAAAGCTCTGCTATCGTCGTAAAAGTAAATGCGTAAAAGTTTTGAATAAGTTCGCCAAAGAGACAGTTCGTGAAATCGCGAAAATTAAGTGACTTATGTTCCAAAATTTACGCAAAATCGCTAAATTAAAGTGCCGCTAAATAAGGATTTTTCAAAATCGCTAAATTAACGTGTCGCCAAAATTTCATGTAATAAGGTATTTCTTTAAGTAATTTATTCCGCATAATTATGCCATTCCGCAAGTCATGCCACATGCCATTCCGCAAACTCATTCCACCTTTTACCCTCACCGCTATGATTTTATAATGAAGGATATCCGTTGGTTGCGTGCCGTGCGCATGCAGAATTTTGTTATTTGTAACCTGAACATGTTCACGCGCACGGTCTTCAATGTTTCAGCTTCAAGCCGCCAGTTTCGCAAGCGGCTAGGCGAATAGATAATTATTTTATAGACTGTAATAGAAAGAAAGAAAACCTCGCTGGAAAATTCAGCAATATTTACGATTCTACTAGCCTGTTCACAGACGTTTATTTTTTTTTTTCGTAAGATACGCGC
Organism: Desmophyllum pertusum; assembly: GCA_029204205.1. Lineage (NCBI taxonomy): Eukaryota > Metazoa > Cnidaria > Anthozoa > Scleractinia > Caryophylliidae > Desmophyllum > Desmophyllum pertusum. The sequence goes on from MU827319.1 coordinate 959,141, forward strand.
GCGCGAGCGTCAGTGGTCCCAAAGATGTCCACAGACGTTCTATTTGTTTTCTCGCGCTCCCCACGCTCGTTGTCGCGCTACGCGCTCGCGCGCGCGCCAGTATCTTACGAAAAAAAATTAAACGTCTGTGAACAGGCTACGATTCTACGAGTATCGAGTATCACCATATTACCATAATAATGTAAACTCGGCTATAGCTCTTTTATACTATTTAACAATTAGATTATTCGCTCTCAATTTCTATGATGTGATAGTTGATGAGGCAGTAAAAATCATAACAATTGTCTAGTATTAACTCTAAATCTTCTTCCGAAACTTCGGAGAAACGAGAAGAAACCGCAATTTTGTAGACGACCTCCAGCCACTGCACACTAATGGCTGATAGTGTACGAGTAGCTGAGCCAATCAGATTGTCTCATTTGCATTAGTATACTAGTAGATTTTTACTAAAAGTTGTTACAGCGCGGACACTCGAACCGCTTTGGCTTTATTTTGTCTTTATTTTGTCTTTATTTTGACTTTATTTTGACTTATTTTGTACTTATTTCAGAACTAGCCAATCACAGCCCGGATTCGAAGTAAAGGCCGAGACATTAACAAAATAAAGACAAAATAAAGACAATTAAAATGAAGCCAAAATAAAGCCAAAGCGTTCACGGTTCGAGTGTCTGCGCTGTAATATCGAGAGTGTGTCTTTGCATTTTTCGGTATGTAGGTTTCAAAATGTCTAGTAACCTATTAAAACTTTTCCAGTTTGACAAGAAGACGGCTCGTTGTATTCCACAATTTTTTTAAACCATCCTTATTCCCTTATCATTATAACTGATTACTCTTTGGTGCTTTACTACCTTTACAGTTGATTTCAGCTTACTTTGGCCGCGCCGGTTTGCAAGTCTCTTGGGAACTTGGGAACTACATTCCGGAGTTCTTAGTTTCATTGTTATAAGAGCCAATCAAATTGCGAACTTTGAATTGAAATTACAAGTTTGATTTCAAAGTTCGCTTCGAAGTTGCCAAGTTCGATTTGAAGTTGCGAAGTTCGATTTGAACTTTCAAAGTTCGGGGCAATGGCGTCCGCTGAAGTTGAGAATGAAAGCGACGACTTACAAAGATGGTTGTTTTTTAAACAATCAACTGGATACAGAAACATCAGAGTCTGGTGTTGACGCGCGACGCACGAAACTGAGGAAAGTTTAGCTATCAAAACTTCAATCTTTAAACTTACTTCTTTACTAAAATGGCGGGACAAGTTGTTCTGAAACGTTGTACATTTTAACTCGATATAAGTAAAGAGCCAAACACTTTCCTTTATTTTCTGCTTCAAAATCCAAAAGTAACTCAGTACAACCTTGTTGACATTTCATTACTTACAAGACAGTCTTGTTAGAAAACAAAAGAAAGTGTAGTTTTACTTAGCAATGTAAAATCGCTCTGTTTTCCACATATTTTAACAGGACTGATAAGTACACTGTAGGAAACGTTAATATCACGATTAGTTGTAGTTCAATTTTTCTATTACAGTTGTTTTTCACATAACTTTACCGCGCGATGTTGTGAAGTTCGTTGGGAAATTGGGTACTAGGCTACGAACTAGCCAAAATTTTACGTTGCGAATTACACAATCAAATTGGGAACTTCAGAACGAAGTTCGCAATTTCGCTCTGACCAAAGTTCGTAAATTCGAAGTTGAGATACGAAGTATAAGTACGGGAAACACAGCAATATTAACTCTGAGCTCAATAGTTTTAGTCGAGATTTGTCAGAAAAAAAGTTGGATATATTAAACTGCCTAGTCTTGTCAGCCAATATTTCGTTACGAAAAAGTTGAAAGATTTCAGTTACTATGCGACGAGCTGTCAAACTTTTGGTATGAATTTGAACACCGTAAAATATATTTGTAGAATACATGTAATACGAAAATGCTTGTCTACTATGCATTGAACCTAATGATAATCTTGTGCGTTTGTATTTACGGTAGGGAAATGCAAGAAACACTCTATAAACTCAGTACATGTATTTGCAATTTATTTTGCTGGTGATAAATGGATATTTGCAACTACAGTACACCACAATGTATTAAAGTTCTTTCCTTTAATTTTGAGAAACCTAAGTCTACTTCGATACCACTGGAAAGAAAATCTCAATTAATCAATTTCAAGAAGGGTGAAGAAATTGTACAGGCAGGATGCGTGACAAAGTCAACAAGAATCGAAACTTAAAGAATCGAAACTAGAAGCGCCGGCCGTCTCGTTGTACATGTACAAACATGAACACCACAGTTTATAATGTTTCCAGTATTGATGGAAGGTGGCTGTATTCGCAGGCTAGTATGACTGTATTCCTTGACTGACGAGAAATATCTCTAAAATACAAATAACATAAGACAAAAGTTCGATTGAAAATGTGTCCAGTTGAAGGAAATTAATTTTTTTTGTACCTAATTCAACTCGAAACCGCAAACGGTGACATTGAATTGCCTCGAACATAAGTCAAGTACGAATACATGTACGTATATTACCGCTAAGTGAAGTGTTTTACAAAACTTTCATTCCTGCAAAATTGACAGCAACCAGCTAATTCAAAATACCACTGTTTTATAGTCTGTACAACACCCGAGACAAAACACCTCAGTTTAGCTATGTCACGCAATGTCAGTAATGTTGTACAAACAAAATAAAACTATTCCCAAATTATGTTTGCTATTAAAGGTAGTAAAGCACCAAAGAGTAATCAGTTATAAAATTCTTGGTTTGCAACTGACGTCATCGCCGCCATGTTGGATGACCATTAACAAAAGATTTATAATAGGCCAATCTCGATATATTAAAATTCTAACTTGGCTCCGAGGCTTAGGGGAATAAAACAAAATAAATTATTTATTCATCCCTCAACCTCGCTGTGATTTCTTTACTATTTCTTTTGTCTTATTCCCCTAAGCCTCGGAGCCAAGTTAGAATATTAATATATCGAAATTGGTCTATTAGCTTTATTGTTCCTGTCATCCAACATGGCCGCCAGGGTCTTTGTCATTTAAATATCTGAAATATCTCGGAATGGTTGCAAACCAGCAATAAGGATGGTTTTGAAAAATTGTGGAATATAACGAGCCGCCTTCTTGGCAAACTGGAAAAGTTTTAATAAGTTAATTTTATTTTTCAATCTGCAACCAGACTATATTGTTTGAAAATTTGTAAATATTCCCATTCGCTTTCACTGCTTTACATATTTGTATAAATTTCGTACATAATCTTCTTAAAATAACTGATATCTGCATCGACATCAGCTATATATATATATATATATATATATATATATATATATATATATATATATATATATATATATATATATATATATATATATATATATATATTAGATAGAGAAGTTTGACGGTGCCACTCGAGCCAACAGAGATGTTACTTTACTTCGCCAGGAGGATCCTGTAAGGATTCGCAGTCCAAACCTCGGCATGTGAATGAAGTAAAAAGGTTTAAAAAAGGCTAAGGACGGACAACTTCCTGACGATAAAAAGTAAAAATTTAATGAAAACGTTTCGGTCTTAGACCTTCATCAGTTCGTACAAACAGCGTGTGAATTACAGAGTTGATAACTTTGCTTATATAGGATTACATTGTTTACTATTCTAAAATAACTCTTACAGGGTGATTACGTAAACAATTCAAAACTTACAGAAATACAGTGTTAATTATGAAATACAGTGTAAATTATGAAGTAACAAATAAGGCCAGTAATTTTGCTTAGATAAGATTTCGTTAATTAATGCTGTAAATAAACTCCTAAGGGTGTGTAATGACTAAAAGAAAATATAGTTTTCCGTGTAAATTACAAGGTAAACAGAGTTCTAAAATCTTACGCAACCAAGACACTTTACAATCTGAGCGTAACAAATTCAATATACCAAGCCCATGAATAAACGCGGCGAATGAGAAAACATAACAAATGCCTCGCACGGGGTCCTTAAACGATGATCAAAACAAACGTAATAAATGCCCCACCAAAGCCCTTGAATAAATTCTACGCTCACATAAATAACATATTCCCGGGACAGAGCCCTTGAACGCTCCAGATTGAATTGGTAACCTGGTTGCGTTTAATAAATTATATAACGAAATTCATTATCAATATTGAAATAAAAATAATAAGAATTAAGAAGAGATGATTGCAATGCGGTAACTTGTACACTTGGAAAAGCTAATTGTAATTAATTCTATTTTTTGAATGAAATTCTTGTCTTTTGTTTAAGCCGTGGGGCGCTAAAGAGAATAATTGCGCGCTCCAGTAGGCCTCTTTGGTAATTAGCAAGCTATCTAAATTCTCAGCGTCACTGGCAGACTCTACTTGGTCAATACACTGAAATGTGAAATCTTTTAAGACGTGTAAGCTCTTATTGTAATGTACCGCAACTTCGCAGGTTTTTTTGTTGGTTGTCATTGCTGATTTATGATTACGGAATCTAACCTTAAATTCTGTAGCGGTAGATCCTACGTACTGTAAATGACATTTGGTACAAGAGGCTAGATAAATGACATTTTTGGAGTCACAAGACAATTTAGATCGAATTGTATAACTTTTGCCAGTTTGATAACTTTGAAAAGATTTTGACTCTACGAAAAATTTTTTACACAGATCGCATCTGTCCCTACTGCACTTGAAACAACCTATTATAGTATTGATAGTATTTGGCCTCCTGCTCTACAGTGGTCCTATGTCTGGATGGTGCTAGGATGTCTTTTAAGTTTTTGGACCTGCGGAATGATGGTATAATGACAAGACAAGAATTTCATTCAAAAAATAGAATTAATTACAATTAGCTTTTCCAAGTGTACAAGTTACCGCATTGCAATCATCTCTTCTTAATTCTTATTATTTTTATTTCAATATTGATAATGAATTTCGTTATATAATTTATTAAACGCAACCAGGTTACCAATTCAATCTGGAGCGTTCAAGGGCTCTGTCCCGGGAATATGTTATTTATGTGAGCGTAGAATTTATTCAAGGGCTTTGGTGGGGCATTTATTACGTTTGTTTTGATCATCGTTTAAGGACCCCGTGCGAGGCATTTGTTATGTTTTCTCATTCGCCGCGTTTATTCATGGGCTTGGTATATTGAATTTGTTACGCTCAGATTGTAAAGTGTCTTGGTTGCGTAAGATTTTAGAACTCTGTTACCTTGTAATTTACACGGAAAACTATATTTTCTTTTAGTCATTACACACCCTTAGGAGTTTATTTACAGCATTAATTAACGAAATCTCATCTAAGCAAAATTACTGGCCTTATTTGTTACTTCATAATTTTACACTGTATTTCATAATTAACACTGTATTTCTGTAAGTTTTGAATTGTTACGTAATCACCCTGTAAGAGTTATTTTAGAATAGTAAACAATGTAATCCTATATAAGCAAAGTTATCAACTCTGTAATTCACACGCTGTTTGTACGAACTGATGAAGGTCTAAGACCGAAACGTTTTCATTAAATTTTTACTTTTTATCGTCAGAAGTTGTCCGTCCTTAGCCTTTTTTAAACCTTTATTATATATATATATATATATATATATATATATATATATATATATATTATATAATATATTATATATATATATATATATATATATATATATTTGTGTGAAGATTGGCTTTCCAACAATGATGCCACTTGGAAGAAGGATCCAATGGATACTACACGCTTGCACTCAAATATTTTTAGTATGTGTGGAGTGGAGCAAACAGCGAACTTCTTACCATGTCAAAACTTTAATGCAAACGTTTCGCCCGTTCGGGCTTCTTCAGTACATATAACGGATTAAAAATACTTGGAATAAAAATGTTTTTTAAAAATTGGGTCTTATATAAGCGAGAATACAATTCAAACAAATATTAAAAATTACAAACAATAAAATTATTAATTACTGGTGAATAAAAATGAATGGCCTAGAGAAAGTGCTAATTAAAAGGTACCGGACCACTAGAGTATTACGTAATTACAAGGAAAATTACAATGGAAATAAATAAACAATATAGTTCGTAACAAATTCTTAACTCAAAGTCCTTGAACTAAAGCGTTTTCTAGTGTACAATATTACTCCAGGGTAACAGGATCCGAATAAAAAGCCTTTGAATGATTGATAACAAAATCCTAAAATTAAGCCCCTGAACTCCGGTATTGTATGCGGCTATACTCTCAGCCTTGTAACAAATTCCTTGATAAAGCCCTTGAACGATTATACAATTATATTCTTTGAATTTAACCATGATTACGTAAGAAGAACACCTGTGGGTCAGTAGAAACAAAAGTATTCGAAAAAACTAAACGGCAATTTGTGGTATTAATTATATCTTATTCTATTCTTGGAGTTGAACTCAGATCTTTTATTCAAACCGTAAGGTTGAAGGGTGCAAAGTTGTGCACTCCAATAAGCTTCTCTTGTTAACAAGCGATGATCGAGGCTATTATTGTCACTGAAATTGAAAACTTGTTCAATGATAGCGAAATCAAAATCAGACAAAACATGAGTTTCTTTGTTAAAATGTATCGCGACCTCACAAGTGTTTTTCTTTGTACTCATAGCCGATTTTGTGGTTGCGAAATCTGACTTTAAATTCGTTGCTTGTGGATCCTATATATTGAACATTACATTTATTACAAGTGACTAGGTAAATCACGTTCTTAGATTTGCAATGGAGATGTTGTGTGATGGGATAGATTCTGTTGGTGCTAGCGCTAGTGAAGTGATCGGATTCTACTAAAAAATTACGACAGAGATCACATTTCCCTTTGCATTTAAAAACAACCTTGTACATCTGTGTTTATTGTAATTAGTGCGACGAGGGCGTGCTAGAATATCTTTAATGTTTTTGGTTCTTCTGAATGATGGAATGATGGATCCCTTGGGGAATATTTTGGCTAGAGAGGGTGAATTGTGAATGAGATGTTTATACGAATTAAAAATTTTTCCGATGCTAGGTAAACTTGGATTGTAGTCTAAAACAAGCGGAAACACTTTCTTAGACTCCTTGGTGGTGGGGGCAAGCAAATTTTCCCTAGGAATTGATTTGACTCTGTCAAATTGTTGCTTAACTTGGGAGTGGTTGTAGCCTCTATTAATTAAATAACTTTGATATTCTACACTACGTTTTTCAAAAGATTCGGGGGTGGAGCAATTTCTTCTGACTCTAGTAGCCACTCCATAGGGGATGGCTTTGGAACAATGAGCGGGATGGGCACTATTACGTAACAAATAAATGTGATTATCTGTGGGCTTAGAATAGATATCCGTTTGGATGTATCCTTCCGATGATGTCCCGGTCTTCAATTTCACCCTTCAGCATTATCAATACTTGGAATAAACTCACTCGATATCAACACCACCATCGTTTTCTTTCACGCTGCCAGCGACAGAACTCTATTCCTACTGGTCTCAAGGTCAATTTCAAGTTAGCTCTTGGTACCAACAGCGAGCAACTACAAAGACGCTGTGAACTCCACCTACAAGCTGCCTCCAGGAACATTCTTACTGAGTTGATTGATTATACCCAAGCAGCTACCACCGAACTTCAACATTCTCTTGAAGACAAGCGTAAATGTTTATTTGAACAAACATAGTGATCAGGCTGCTTCAACGTGCTGGAACCGAGCCAAGAAGTCTATTACATCACTCAACAGAGAACTAAACATAAGATACAGAAACAAGCAGGGGCACCCGACGAATCTGTTTCCTCACTTTATCTGTTCCCCAGCGAAATTCTTGCTGGCTGGCAAAATATTTCGGTCTATTTTTTCTCCTGGAAATTTTCACTGAATAATTACTATTTTTGCGCTGGCTGACTTGAGTAGATCGGAAAGAGATGGATCGAGAAAAAAACCCGGACATATACAAAACGATAAACAGCAAAATCATATTAACAGAAGCTTCGAATGGTTTTCCGTCGATGTTTAATTAATTCCCAAGCCCCTTTTGGTTACTTTTTATTATTTTAAATTGCTGGCTGGGAAACAGACATTTTTATCCAGCTGGCTGGGAATTTCCCTATATGTGTCATGCTGGGAAAGAGGAACAGATACATTTTTCCCAGCAACGCAGAAGTACACCTGGAAATGCTTTTATATTATTTATTTTCATTTATCTGGGTAAAATAATGCATTTTACCAAAAAATGTTCGTTGGGTGCCCCTGGATAAAGAACACTATCCCTTTGCACACTGCAGCACCTACGGATGACTACACGAGGCCCAAGAAAACCACTAGGAGATACTCTAAGAAGGTTAGAAAAGCTAGAAGAGAACGATTTTTTAATACTTTAATGCAACATCGCTTTAATTCTATTGCTAGTCAACAGCAGTTTTATCCCATTAATCTTTCCTCGCGGGAATTAGATGCAGATCAAAACTCTTACTTAGTAAGGGCCCTCGTTTGTCCGGTCCCCCGTGACATTAATCGAATTAAATTATTAGAGGATTGGGAGAAATTTGAAAATCGACTTAGATCAGCTGTTTTCTTCCACAATGACCACGACAACAATGACTAGAATAAGATATAATTAATACCACAAATTGCCGTTTAGTTTTTTCGAATA
>MU827319.1:970240-984762 GCA_029204205.1 Desmophyllum pertusum
CCGCTCGATCTGAGAAAAATTAGGGACTACTCGTAGTCTAGATGTGTGTATGCACTGATACAAAACCTCTGGCTCAAAATGTTCAGGATTCATAGAAATTCCAGCCATATCGCGCTCACAATATTGCATTGAGATTGCAGCTGGCTGCAGCGCGAACGCGACAAAAATCGCAGTGAAAAATCGCGACAAAAATTACATCAAAATCGCTCTGTGTAAACGGGTCATTAATTCGTGTTTATTTATTATAGTTTTATTTTATCACTGCCCAAAGCAAGTACTATTGTTTTCCTTATTGTTTACTGTGAGAGTATGCAAATTCAAAAGAACAGTAGAGAGGATTCGTGAAAAAATGGGATTTTTCTCACTTATGTAAAAGTATTTACCATTTTTGTTACAGTACATGCATTTAAACACGAAGACGCACTATAAAAGACTAAGCGCCTTCTACTTTCTTCATACTTTCCATCTATAATTTGCATTTTTAGTATTGCACGTGGAGGCTAGAGCTTTGTAATGTTCTTGTATTCCTTTACAATTTTTGTATCCACTATGAACATAAAACCTTATAATGTCTCAAATTTCCTCGTTTTGTTCTCGGGAAGATGTGAATTAAAACTTTTAGAACATATAATTCAAAATTATGTACTTCAAATGTGAAACTTTCATGACCGAGTTTGAATTTCGCGGGTTGTGTCAGCGTAAACACGCACGTTAGTTATGATAATATTCTATGTTCTTTTGCTGTTTCTTGCCACACCGAAATATTTCAAGAAACTAGTCATTTAGAATGATTTATAGAAAAAAAACGAAACATTATTTATTCTCCACTGACGACTAATTTTCAGCTATTGCCTCGTTCGCTGTTGATTGACAAATGAACTCGAGGTACCTAGTACCTCTCCTTTTATAGTGCGTATTCATGGTTTAAACAAAAAGAATGAATGTCTCACGTACCTGATGTTTTTTCTCAAGTTAAACAATGACTGGTGTGACATGCACACGCGCGCCAAATGCAGGTAAACAAAAGTATATTATCTATCTATATATCTTTCTAAAGAAAACCTTTTTGAAACGGGTGTATATATATAATATATATAATATATATATATTATATATAATACCCGTTTTCAAAAACTCTGCTATTTTCAAAATATATATAAATATATATATACCTTTTGTCTACCCTTTGTTATGTGATGAACAAACAAAAGGGTATATATATTTTGAAAATAGCAGAGTTTTTTGAAAACGGGTGTATATATATATATATATATATATATATATAATATATATTCTATATACTGGAATTGAAATCTTGCTTAGCGAAAGTGCTCAATGCTTTATAGTCCAGTTCGAAGATAAAACCAAAGACGGACAACCTTTGATATGTAAAAAATTTAAAAAACTTTACTAAAGCGTTTCGGTCGTTTTGAACCTTCATCGTTTGACCTTCATCAGTTGTACCACTGATGAAGGTACAACTGATGAAGGTCAAACGACCGAAACGTTTTAGTAAAGTTTTTTAAATTTTTACATATCAAAGGTTGTCTCGTACTTTGGTTTTATCTTCGAACTGGACTATTATTAACCCACCAAAGCTTGGACTGTGTATCTCGTTGGGATCCCTATTGGTATGACATCTTCCGTTCACAGAAAAAGTGAGTGTGTTATGGTAACACTAAAAAAGTGTAAATTATTGCAGCTATGTGAACACCAATCGAGTGTTGCAGTACACTAAATAGGGTGTATATTTACACTGAAATAGTGTAATTTCTCAATTATTCTGATCTGGAGTGTGTTTAACAAACACCTACACAGTGTTACGACGACACAGAATCGGGGTAATTTTACTCCCAAACAGAATCAATTTACAACCAACGGTTGTGTTATGATAACCCAAGTGCGGTGTAAAAACACACCACAACGGTGCTACATAAACATCATTTTTAGTGTTTGTTATACACTAAAAAGGTGTATTGTTGACACCAAAATGGCGTAAAACCCCTTGCAGCTATGTGCACACCAAAATGAGGTAAATTTACACCTTTGAGAATTTTACACTCAATTAGTGTAAAATGACACTTCCAGTTGTGTTTTAACTACACCTTTCATGTGTAGCGTTAACACTGTTTGTAGTGAAATACAACACTAAAACTATGTTTACTTAAAGTTATTAATTATCACTAGCTGCACACGACTGGTATTACTAATGACCAAGTTTATTTCGCCCAGTGACAAAAAAACACCATAACATTATACTCTTAAAAATAACTGAAAAACATACTTACTGGCAGGCAACTAACCGTTCCATTGGATTTGTGTTTTTCGAATTTCAGTATACAGCATTAATTTGGGAAAGTAAAACTGACATAAATTTTGTACATCACTTCTTACCAATCACTATCCCGCAATAGAATACAAAGTAGCAACTCCTTTGCCTGTTGAATATTCAATATTGCAAACAAAAACTGAGTACAATAATAAAGCGTTTGGGCCACTCGTATGCTCCCATTTGTTTTTATCTTGATCAGGAGATCCTGCTCCAAGATTTCTTCTGGGAATACAGTTCTACTTGGCCTATAATAAAAGGGCATATTCACTCCGTCAAGTTGAGCGCCTTACTGCTAAGGTCTTCGCATCATCGGCATTCTGCAAGAAACAAATCCACTCAATTTAGTAATCAATACCAACTCCTTCAAGTGCTAGTGTTCCATAGTCATCCAGTTTTCTTGCTCACATTTTGTTTGTACCACATTTTAATTTGGTAAAATTTATCCTGAGATTTTTCCGTAGAGAGCAATAATAATAATTATTTATTCTACTGTACATTTTTGGCATTTTTCTGCCTGCTTTTGATCATTTATAGCCTGCCTGTCATCCCATTTGGCCACTATAGAGCTCTTCCCACATTATTGCACTTCAGAGAATGCAAATATTTTTTATCTCTGTTTTTCACCAATAGACCAATTTGATATATTAAAATTATAACTTGACTCCGAGGCTAAGGGAAATAAAACAAAATAAATTATTTATTCATCCCTCAACCTCGATGTGACTTCTTTTCGATTTCTTTTGTTTTATTCTCCTAAGCCTCGGAGCCAAGTTAGAATTTTAATATGTCGAAAATTGATCTATTGCTTACAGGAAACTGTAAACAGACCAAATTGCTTATCGAAAGCAAACTTGGAAAGTTTCACATGAAGCTCATGTGATTCAAAGTGCCTATTTTTACTACAGTTGATACTAGCTATTCAAAGTCATAATATTATTGACAACTGACATTTCAGTATTACTGCTTTCTTCAGGGTAACAAAACTAGTGATCATCTGTAATTATTGTGCTTTATTTGCAGTAGCAATATATTAATACACACCAGACCAGTAGACAAATAGACAGCTAACAAGAAAAAATAAACAAACAAACAAGAGCTGTTACGCTGATGTAGTAACAAATGCACAGAAATGCCCTTGAGCAAAAGACAGACTATCCTTACTGCACTCACCTTCCTTTATTCCTTAATCCCCCCCCCCCCCCCCCCCCCCCCACACACACACACACATACGCCCTTAAAAGTTTATCATATCTGAGGAATCTAAGGACAGACAGAACTCTTTTCCATAGTCATCCAGGACTGAAATAACTTCCTTTTCACATTCACTATGACTTTGAAACCACACGTTTAATTTGGAAAACAATCCTTATTTTTCAGTGGAAAGCAATTTTAATACAATGTACTGTCACCTATCTCTTGCCTTGTTCCTGTATATTCTTTGATTTCCTGGCTGCATTGACTCTTTGAGTGCTTTTTTATTTTATTTCGTTAGTTGCCCTTCACTAATTTCTAGCCGGCCCGTGATGTCATTTGGCCTCAAAAGAGTTCTTCCAATATTTGCCTCTCACATTTTAACTTCAAAGAATACATTCAACTACTTTTTTATCTTGTTTTTTTACCACTTGTTACCATCTGTCAATTCACATGTTCCAAGTAATGGGTGGTTATAAATCCACCCAACATTGGAGCTGGTAAAAGGTGGAAACCCACCTTACACAACTATGGTTTGAATGATCCACAACATGATGAATTGATAGAGGATAACAGTGGCCCTACAACTCTCGTGCAATCATATACTGTGACAATGATTATTACATGTCTTGAGTAATCAGGTTCAAAATTAGATCACTTTTAAAACGAAAGTAGGAAACTGTAAACAGACCAAATTTCTTATCGAAAGCAAATCAAACTTCGAAAGTTTCACATGAAGCTCAATCCATTCAAAGTGCCCTTTTTCCTAAGCCTAATGATCATAACTGCCCGTAATTGTGCCTTGCAATAGCAATACTACATACCAGTAAGCCAATAGACAGGTGACAAGAACAAAAAAACAATAAACCCACCCCTTACAAGTTTATAATTTTTAGACCTTTTTAGTGCGGCGGGAATCGCCAGTAATGAAGGAACACCATTCTTGAAAGTGCTATCCTTGAATGTTATCAGTTAAAGTTTACAATTAATAAATAATAAATACTGTTACGCCAGAATTCTCACCATTTGTACCGATTCTTGGTTAAATTGCTTACGGCATCACTCATCAGATTACATACAAAAGTGCTCCCTGCTAAACAGAGTCTCCTTTTCCGCTCCTGTTCATAATAACGAAAAAAGAGACTCTGCTAGCTGGGAAACAACAGAGTTTATTAACAATGTTTTTGAGGTCATAAATAAATAGTCAAACAGGCACAAGGTTGCGTTGCGTGATGGTTTCGCAATACAAATATAGCGTCAAGTTACAGGACTGGATATTACAATCACGTATTTAAACACACCTCGTACATTGAATAAGTTTTGATTATATTCTGCCCGTGTATGTATGAGTTTTCGACACACGGAAAAGGCCTTTCTTTTAATCACACCCTATTGTATTTACATTTTTGCGCGGACTGTATAAAACCCTTTCTATATTTCCAAGTCAGCGGGATAATATTAACAGACAATTGATGTCTGGAAAATAAAAAAAAACAGACTGCACGCTTCAAGCAAGAAAGCTACATCCCTGAAATTTGGTCAGGCAATTGCCTAGTTTCTTTACGTTGGCAGTTTATATTTTGTTTAGAATTCAGATTTTACGGAAATTGTTTCACAGACGTGTACCTATAAACCCCAAAAATGGCGGCCAACTGACGCCCTTGCGCGACAAGTAAGGTCGATCCATTCGATTCAATTCAAGCATGAATCTATTTATCTAAATGGCCATAACGACAAGTGAAATATTACAACGAAAGCTCTCAAATTAAAATAAGTAAATCTGTAATTCTCGCTACAACGGGAGCCACTGTGGATTCATAGGATGGGCTGAATTCAGAAAATTGAAATTTGAATTGCAGACAGAAAAGCTTTTGAACACCAGGAGAACCGGACCGCAAACGTTTTATACAGATAACAAAACAATGGAAATTAAAGAAAGAAATAATTAATTTTACCTTTTGTCCCGCTTCGTTCCTTCGTATCTCCACACATCACATCCACTCTTTTAAAATTCGGCGCAGACTGCATTTGGCGCGACCGCCTAAACTTCTAAACTGTAAACCGTCACCGGTGATGCAATTCGTTTGGTCAGCAGTCATCTGCCCGGGTCCTCCCGGGGGTTCTTGACCCATGGGAACTGAGGGTTTGAAACCCACCCTGTGTAGGAGAACATCCTCTATTTTAGGACAAAATTGTCTGTAGTGAACGAAAAATATCCCGTGATCCTTATTTGTCCTCTTGGTATACGTACCGGTGTTGCTTTGCCAGTTTCTTCGTCATGACAAAAGGTCACGTAACGGCAGACAGGCCGCTTTGTTTGTAATTACTGGCACTATTTAGTAAAACTGCTGTGGACTAAGTCTCTAGATTTTTGGCGCGCCTGTATGATTTTATTTTCTTAAATCATCTCTAGTAATTTTACACACAGTTCGTGTCATACTGACGCACACGATACAGTGTGAAATTACATACCAACAGTGTAAATCCGTACAAGGTTTTTATTACAAAGGTGCAGTGTAAATAAACACCGACATAGGTGTTAAATATAAAAGTTTCATAACACCTATTTGGTGTTACTTTGAAGTGGTGTACACTCTGTTAGTGTAAATTTACACTACCATTCTCGAGTAACTTTACACACAGTTCCCGTTAACGTACACGATACAGTGTGAAATTACACGGCAACAGTGTAAATCCGTACAAGGTTTTTCATTACACAGTCGCAGTGTAAATAAACACCGACAAGGTGTTAAATAAATTTCATTAACACCTATTTGGTGTTATTTAACGCTGAAGTGGTGTATTTTATTGATTACACTCTGGTAGTGTTGTGGTAACGCGAAAATGTTGTAAATTTACACTACCCTCTGTGTTACCATAACACACTCACTTTTTCTGTGTTGGCTCAAGAAACTTCTTAACCGTTCTATATATATGTATAGGTAATCGCATGGGGCCGAGTAAAATTAAGGATTAATATCACGCGTGTTTTCAGAAGTTGCAGAAATTGCCCGAGTCGCGCAGCGACAAGGGCAATTTCTGCAACTTCTGAAAACACAAGTGATATTAATCCTTAATTTTACGAGGAAACATGCGATTACTTGTTTATGACATAGAGGGCAAAATTTTCGGAAAACCTTCAGAGCGCCGCGAAGCTAAATTCAGCCGCGGCGGAACGAACTGATATTCCTTCCAAAAATACACAGAATCACAGGAAGATCAAGCAAACCCTTACGTTCAGAACAGGGTAACGTTGACTGTTATGAATTGTAAGTCGTGAAAATAAAAAAAATAACAAGCTTGCAATCAAGCCAAGTAAAACGTAATTTTATTCACCTGTTTGCATGTTTTGAAGCCGGCTCTCCGCTGCGAGCTGCTTGACAATAATTGACATGTCAATCCTACATCGATAAAACCGTGAGCAAACGACGAGTTCAAACAAACTTGTAGAGGTAATTTATCCGGTTTAAATTGACCTTCTTCTTTCTTTGAACAAACTCTGTGATCTTTTATACTCTGGGTTGCACGTGATGAAGCCCGTATTTAACAGAGGTGAAGCGAAGAAGTCAGTTGGCAGCCATGAATGAATTTCGTCGCAAACTCGCCAAGTGTCTAACTGATGCAAGTTTTCTAGTTTTCAACTGAAATAATCTTCTGTTGCTTCGAGTGAAACACTGAGATTCAGCTTTCGGAATTTCGTTTCAAGCTATCACACGGTTTCCGCTCCTTTTTCATCAAATAACTCGGGAAACTGAAGTCAAACTCCGAAGCGACGTACAAGCGAGCGCTGTGTTTGAAAATTCTGCTCAAAATCCCGCCGTCAAGAAGCCAACTGAGTGCAGCGCGCTCAGCCAATTAGGAGCGAGGAATTTTGCCGCTCGACCAATCAGGATCAAGTAATTTTGCCCCGGGCAAACCAAAATTAATGAAAAATGCCCTCTGTCTCAGCCAATCAGCATTCAGTAATTTTGCCCTCTATGTTATAAATATATTTATACCATAAATTATTGTATATAAGGTATATTTTTCACCGTAATAAAATACTGTCTGACGATCGCCCCAAGGCGTGAAACTCGGAGTAACAGAAATCTTACGGATCCTCTTTGACTCATAATAATATATATATATATATATATATATATATATATTATATATATATTATATATATATATAATAATATATATATATATATATATATATAGTATGTGTGGAGTGGAGCAAACAGCGAACTTCTTACCATGTCCAAACTTTAATGTAAAGTTTCGCCCGTTCGGGCTTCTTCAGTACATAAAACGGATTAAAAATACTTGGAATCTTTTAATCCTGTTTTATGTACTGAAGAAGCCCGAACGGCGAAACGTTTACATTAAAGTTTGGACATGGTAAGAAGTTCGCTGTTTGCTCCACTCCACACATACTAAAAATATTTGAGTGCAAGCGTGTAGTATCCATTGGATCCTTCTTCCAAGTGGCATCATTGTTGGAAAGCCAATCTTCTCACAAATATATATATATATATATATATATATATATATATATATATATATATATATATATATATATATATATATATATATATATATATATATATATATATATACATTATATATATATATATATAATATATATATATATATATATATATATAATGTATACACCCGTTTTCAAAAAGGTTTCTCTCAGAAAGATATATACACCTAATTGCAATCAAGGCTTTCGATTGCTCACACATGCAATTGACTACTATTTCAAGGATATTACTGTATTGCTGAGAGCCTACAGGGTAGTGTTTAAAGTTCTCGTAATCCGTGCGACTGTTTAACTGTAACTGCTGGTAATGGCCTTCCTGAGCTCCGCTACCTTCCTTAATTAACTCATAATCGCCTTCCTGCCTTGGCACCTCGTCTGGGATTTCATAATCAGCATTCTGACCAGAATTGACGCTTTCGCCATAAGTTGAGTTGCCTACAGCGCCACCGGCGGGTGCCTGTTTTTTCGTGCAAGGTTTCGTACGATTCACGTTGGGATCGGCCGCGTGGTTCTCCGCCCCGTTCACCAACTTACCATGACTTCCCGCTGTATTCATCTCAACGTTATCCGTCTTGGAAGAAACTTCTAGATCTCGCCTCTTCTTTCTCACTGTTGACACAGAAATGTGTTGCCAACTATCAGTAGTCCGGGCTGTACACATACCTTCTATTTGAGCGCGAGCGAAATAAGCCGAGCCGCAGGGGATTTAACAAAACGCGAGCGCAAGGGGTGAGGGGTGGGTAAAGAGAAAATAGAAATAAAACGGCTGTGGACAGACTAAACTATCAGTCAAAGTATGATAATCAATATATATATATATTGGCCAGTTTAAAACTCGAGTAAGCCGGCCACGGTGTGCGGCCCCTAGAGTTTGCTAAGAACCAATCACCTTCGACAGATTATCCTCCCTTGCTTTCGAGCATTTTGTTATAGTTATGATTAATAAAATAAAAATAAATTCACTTTGTTAAATAGCAAGAGTGAAAACTCACCTAACCAACAAGCGAATGCTATGAGAGCTAAAGCAAGAACCACTACCAAAATGACTACCAAAAGGACTGTGAGCCACGGGAAGCCTTTCTTCGTTTTGAAACGGATGAAACTCCCTGAGTCGTAAGATCTGTAGGCATCAAAGGAACGCTGAAAGACCGCGTAGTTTGTACCCGAGTCCAGTTCTCCGTTGAGGTATTTTTTTGAGCCTGCCATGGAGAAAGAATATATATGATAAGTGAACTACATCGGCTTTCTTCACCCCGGGGGGGGGGGGGGGGGGGGGGGGGAGTGGGGGGGGGGGGGTCTTTCACCAGCTGGCTTATCAGGTAGTAGTAGTAGTAGTAAAACTTTATTTAAACACGGTGTCAATTCACAATACATGCTCTTCCATCGAGCCGTGTATTAAATTAATTACAATAATAAATGATTACAATAATAATTAAATTACCTAGCTACATATGTTATTTACAAAATTATGTATAATCTATAAAAATTACTAACTATTTATTAAATTCGATAGATATTAAATACATGATTTCTAGGTTCTATTTATATTATTGTAGGTTAAAATGCCCATAAAATTAACAGGAATTTCAAAAAAATCACATTCAGATTTATAATAATTAAGTCATGTTAATTTCATGGAGCATTAATTTCCATGATACTATTCGATCCTTTAATGTAACTGAGAGCCAGGCTTTTAGCCAGAATTTGAAAAGTGGGCATCCTGGAGGAATGTCCCTCCATAAATTTGTTAAAGGAGAAGGTCACTCCAGAAAGCGCATTTTTTTCAACACTACCATTAAAAAGTATATATGAAGATGAATAACTGACCGTAGTTTGAAGTTCCAAAGACCCTCGTAACCTCGCGAATATTGCCTTCAAGTGTGTCGAAAAATTCGAATTGACCACCGCCATTTTGAAGACTACTCAGCAACCTGGCCGCATAATCGTGACGTCAAATAGTCCAACCTAAATTGGCGAGAAGCGCTGTGTGATTTAAACATAGTTGCTGTTTGGTGTGCTTCGTTCGATGTTTCGAGTCCACAATGCGGCCCTCGTTTGCAGTTCCAAACTGTTGTAACAGATCGCAAAAGGATAGAAGAGGAATTATATTTCATCGTTTGCCGTTAATTGAAAAGATCTTGCCAAGAAATGCCGTGGCTAGTTAACTGGCTCGGCCGCGATAAGAGATTCTTGCGACAGTCGTAAGCAAATATTGTATTTTAGTCTAGTCTGTCCACAGCTGTTTTCTTTTTTATATATATAGTAAGCGAGCGCGTGCCCCACCCCCTTGCGTTCGCGTTCGTTACATACATACATACATACATACATACATACATACTTTATTTGATGAGTAGGTTGGTAAAAAGGCAGCCAAAGGGCTGATGTGGACCTTACTATACTAAAAATTAGGAATTACATTTGTAAAAATTACATTTATAAATTTAGAACTAGTATATACAAATAAGTCGGAATTTACTAATATTAATATAAAAAAGAAAATAAATTGACATATATCATCAAAATAATAAATTTAAATTTAAAAATATATAAAATCATCCTTTTGTTAGCGACTACTGTTTTTTTTTTTTTTTTAGCGACTACTGTTGCCCCTTTATCAAATAAGAAATTGTCAATCCCCCGCGGCTCTTATTTCGCTCGCAAGTCCTGACTCGTCCCCAGTCGTCTCTCTTGTCTCCTGTTAATATTAACGAGAAGAGAAGTCCTTGCGCTCCCCTCGGCCGCGCTAAATATTAACAGGAGATAAGAGAGACGACTGGGGACGAGTCAGTCGCAAGTCTATTAAGAGAAAATAGAAGGTGTGTGAACAGACTAATTTTAGTCAGGAATAATCGTTTAAATGTTACATTGTAGTTAAGCTCCAATGGTTAATGGATAAATGGAAAGAGGCGTCTGAAATGGGGCGGCTCTACGCAACGGCCATGATTGAATAGATACTGGTTGCTAGATAACCAGTAAGCCCCTATTGGGTTGTCGAGCAAGAAGCTGAACAAGCGAGGACAAAAAAAGACCCTGCCAAAATTGCATCAATAATAATAATAACATAATTTATAATCCATCAAACCTTTTTCTCGCGCGCGATTGGTATAAACACGTCACGTGACGCAGCCAAAACTGGGGAATATCCGGGTGATATTCCCCAGTTTTGAAAATTTGCGTTTCACGTTCGCAGGTTCAGTTTTCGTCTGAAATAAATTGCTAAATTAAATAAAACTGATTGTTTTGAACAGACTAGAAATATTTTTGAACGCCAACATAATTATTTTGATGTTTAACAGCTTGGCCGACCGAGATCTTCCACGGCAAACAGGAGCGGCCTTGTGAAAAAATATTTGAAGGATAATAACTACAATAGCCTCCATTTGGCGAGGAAATATGCTCGGATATTTGTCCGCGGACATTATCTGTTCCGAGAAGCGAACAGTTTTCCGAGAGCGAAGCTCGAGGAAAACTGTGAGCTTCGAGGAACAGATAATGTCCAAGGACAAATATCCGAGCATATTTTTTAAGCCAAATGGAAGCTATTGTTTATATATACCTTAAGAAAACCTATCAGCTATTATTAGCCGGTATTAACTGGTGTCCAGAAAATATAAATTATGATACATATACTACATTAAAATTTATCTTAAAAAAAAGACTACAATAAAAATACAGTAAAAATTATCTCAATTACTACAATAACCTATGCTAAAAACTACAAAAAAAAAGAAACTTAAAATTATTTCATAAGGACAACAATTTTGTATTTACTTTCGCTCATCTTTCGTTTCTTGCTCGACGAGTCATGGGGGGGGACTGAACGAGAGACTGTTCGCAGTCTGTTTTGCCTTACATTTAATCCTCGGACGCCTTTTATGCTTCGCCTCTGTAGAGTCCATAGTACAATCAACTCTCGTTATAGCGGACGTACTGGGACGTAGTTTGGAGTCCGTAATAGCGAGAGTCATTTTCAGTCAAACCTCTATAGCTTTCGCCGGGTGGAGGGCTGGATTTTGTCCGTTATAGCGGGTGTCCGTAATATAAACGTAGTGTCCGCAAGGCGAGAGTTGACTGTAGTCTGATTCTGTAGATAGCTCGTAGTACTGTTTGTAGGACTTGATCCGAGTCCAATAGGCCATTTCCAAGTTGCCTTTTGCCTCGGTTTCAAAACGAGTCCTGGTGCACAACCTTTCATATGAAAATGCGTTTTATTCGCATGCTCGTTTTCATGTAAATCCAATGACACATTTTCATTGGTTCTGCACTTGGACTCGTTTTGAAACAGAGGCAAAAGGTAAACTTTGAAATGGCCTATTTTTTAATCCAATTACTTTCCAAATAGAACAGTACGTAGTGCACAGCCGGGACCATGTGCTGTCCAATTTGGGAAATAATTGGGTAGTTCCTTGAATAGGATTTTACAGAAGCAATAAAATTACTTAGGAAAGAGCTCAAATCACCATTTTACATGGTATCTGTGTAAAAGTTTTAACTTGATTCTTATATAACCACTTTGTTGTATTTAGTATTGGCTGTAGAATTAAAGTAAGTTTTTAAAATCATTGTTGAGTCGGTGTCGTATCTTTAACGTTATTTGACTTATGTTGGCAGTGAAAAGAGAAAACATGAGGTAGTTCGTCGTGTAATGACTACACGAAACATCCGTACAGCCCAATGCAAAACGTAAAACGCAACGAAAGCGAGTACAAAACGTTTTCGTCCCAAGTAAATTACTTCATTGAATAAAACTTTTACTGCGCCTTTCGATATCACGCGAACTATGAAATTCAAAACCAACTAACAATTGCGTTTCACTGCCGTCGATCATAATTACGACGACAACCAACGGACCACGAACAAATGGCCTACGTAGCTGGCGGTCTTGTTGGCGCGCGAAAGCAAAATTCGTAAGCGGCCGAGCGGCGGAGCCGCGAAGCCCTCCCGCCCCAGACTCTCGCGACTCCGCCGCTCGCAACTAGCGGCTTCGCCGCTTACGAATTTTGTCTTCGCGCGCCAACATGACCGCCAGCTACGCAGGCTACGAAAAAAAGAAAGAACAAAATGAATCGAGTGAACTTCGGTTTCCTGAAGTCCGCTAAGATGATTGACGGCAGCGAAAAATGCAACCGTTCCGGATAGCAGAGTTCGCATGTTATTGAAAAGCGCAGCAAACAGACATTCAAAAGTTGCAATATCTACAGCCACCCTGCCATACAAGTGTCTCCAAATAAACGGTTTTCAAAAGGAAATATACTCGTTCAATATTTTTAAAAGGTGGTCTTCTACTCAAAATTTGAAAATTTTCAGTTTTTGTTCTACCCAAAGAGAGATCATCTCAAACTGATACTCTTGACAATTTTTGTTTAACATGTGGTCTCCATAGTAACCAAGTTCTGGGCCCCCAACTGTTAAAAAAGTGGTGTTTTTATAAAAAGGACATCTCAATAACTAGAGGTCCCATTCACATGATATTGGTATCAAAATGGACTAAACAGATAGCTTTATGTTTTGAACCTCAAAAAACCAGACTCTTCTATACCAAACAACCACAAAAGTAGGTACAACTGTTTCTTAATTTACATATTTTTGCACGTGTCGTTACCATGGAAACATCAAGTAACAGTGACCTGACTTCAAATACTTCAATTTTTTAGGTTTTAGGTTCACTGCATAAAGACACTGTTGAGACCGATACCGATGAGGAAAATTGTCACAGTTTTTGGGCAGTAACGGAAATACGTAAAACGGATAAAAATAAAACAATATAAAAAGGAAACTAAATATCCAGTATGTTTCTTCTCGGATGAGTAAGGCCATGAGATTCTAGTTTTCTAGTTTTTGAGATTACCGTAAAAAAGCTTCCCTGGCCTTACGTATTCTCGGTTTTCACTGTCACGCAAGTGTCACGCCATAAATAAAAAAAAATCGAAACCGTTCAATGAATGAAGTCAAGGAATTGACATGTCATAGATAATGAATAAATAAGGAATCAGTCCAAGTCTCAGGTCTGTGCGGTTCCACACAAATTTATAGAGCTCAGTATGGAAACGCCATGTTGGTGTCCCTCTGAGGGGCTCCAACATGGCCGCCGGAAATAGGAAAAAACATCTGGAGTTCACTTTTGCCAGAAAGGAGGTTTGTTTTCTCTTGTGAACTTTCGAATATTTAGATAAATATTTCTCCTTAACAATTCGTGATGTTTTTGCAAACGTAGTTATGGTGATCAGGTGATCTTTTTATCTAGTATTTCCGTCTAAATTTCGAAGAAGTTAACGTTGTTTTGAACGTGTTTGTAATAACCTTTGCCTCGATGAACTTACCCAATCGTAAAATTTAATACTGTAACAAGTATCAAAACTTACTGATAGGACGGCGGAGGACGCGAGTCTTGCAGTTGTTTATCTGCAAAAAATTAAAACCAGATGATTTTATAATGCAACTAGCTTGCGTTTTTACTACGAGATCTATA